>JANHGB010003561.1:0-63152 GCA_026283785.1 Coracopsis vasa | reverse complement strand
CACGAGAGCAGAGTAGAGGGGCAGGATCACCTCCTTCGACCTGCTGGTCACGCTCCTTTTGATGCAGCCCAGGACACAGTTGGCTTTCTGGGCTGCAAGCGCACACTGAAGCCGGCTCATGTTCATTTTCTCATCGACCAATGCCCCCAAGTCCTTCTCTGCAGGGCTGCTCTGAATCTCTTCTCTGCCCAACCTGTAGCTGTGCCTGGGATTGCCCAGACCCAGGTGTACGACCTTGCAATTTGCACTGTTGAACTTCATAAGGTTGGCATCAGCCCACCTCACAAGCGTGTCAAGGTCCCTCTGGATGCGGGTTCCTTCCCTCCAGCGTATCAAACGAACCACACAGCTTGGTGTCATCGGCAAACTTGCTGAGGCCACACTCAATCCCACTGTCCATGTCACCAATGAAGATGTTGATCAGGATCGGTCCCAACACCAACCCCTGAGGGACACCACTCGTTACCCACCTCCTGCTGGACACTGAGCCGTTGATCACGACACTGTGTGCAGCCATCCAGATAATTCTTTATCCACAGAGTGGTCCATCCATCAAGTTGATGTCTCTCCAGTTTAGAGACAAGGATGTCGTGTGGGACAGTGTTGAAAGCTTTGCAAAAGTCCAGGTAGACGATGTCAGCTGCTTTGCCCCTATCTATCAGTTCTGTAGCCCCATCATAGAAAGCCACCAAATTGGTCAGGCAGGATTTGCCCTCAGTGAAGCCATGGAACTGCTTAGTCTTACAATCTGGTTTTAATAGTGTTTCCCAGATTTACACAGGTGGATGGGTTCAAGTACTGACAGAGATAAGTAGTGTTGTCTGGAAAGGTGAATATTCAGTACAGCCACAGATTTATCTTCACCATTGCTGCCCCACATCATATTAATAGTCTGTATATTCCCAACATTATCGGCAGCACTAAATCACTGTGACTAACACTGCAGCTATAGCTGAGGCTGTAATTATTTCAGAGTCAGAAAGCCATAATCTACCCATTCTGAAAACAAAATTATTTAGCATATGTAAGTATACAGAATACAAATGCTGCTGATCTATCTTGGTCTTTCACGTTAATGGATCACTTCAATCCAAATGCAGATTTTTTCTTTTGGTTTGCCTTTTGTCATGTTTATGTATATTAAAAAATACAAGCTGATAAATGAAACAACCATCATTTAAATACCACATACCAGGTAAACTCAATTGGTTGTGAAGCTCCATGCAATAAGGTACAAAAGAGGCGTATATTACTACCCTGGACATCTCCAAAATCCGATCTATTCAGGACAGCCAGGTTTACACTATATAAAGAGAAAGTACAGACATTTCTTGCTAGAAGTACTTGCTTTTCAATGTTCTACACTTAAGGTAAATGGCCAAGTTTGAACTTTACCAGGCTCAGGCCCCTTTACTAGATTTCAAAGAGGTACTGAAAAAACTATTTCCTTTTCCTAATTTTCTCACACTTTCACTCAACAGTATTTAGTGCACAACTGAATTCTAGCTATGTCTCCTCTTTTGCATGGGGTCTTTCCATGGCACAACAAAGGACAGGTTGTTTTTCAACAGTAGAAGTAGGGAGGAAAACAGGAAAAAATTATATATGCAAGCATCATCCTTAAAGCAATTATCTCTGGTTTTGTAATTAACTACATTTCAACCTGATGATATCTAATTAATCAGAAATTTCAACTCAGTGATCAGGAAATGTCTCAGAGCACAAAACATACCACCTTTGAACAGATATAAACAGCATGAAAAGCACTCATGTGAAATCAGGAGATGCTCACAAACCACCGCAAATCTCACAGTGGGGACAGCACCCTGCCTAAAGAGGGGCAGTGTGATAGCCAAACAGCTATTGGCCATTTCATCCCTAGAAAATAACACTTGTTTGAGAAATGATGGTACATCTTTCTGAAGTAGTATGAAGCCACCGACCAAGGAACCCACCACGTGTTAGAAGAGACAGAGGCTGCATCCTCTGCACCACATGAGAAGGGCCACACAACCAACAGGGATAGGGAGGGCAGGGCTGGGAGCTGATGGCTATGCTGACAATGCCACCGGTTTGGTAGCTCTGAGAAGACAACACAGAAGTCGGGAAAGGCCTGGCATTTCAAAAGCAAGTGAAAAAGACCTTTTGAAGTGCCCCTGGAGGCCAAGCAAGAAGATGGGATTTTTATCCAAGTGGCTGGGACCTCCAAAGTTCTCCTGCACAGGCTCTGACAAAGATTAGTTTTGGCTTTGATATTAATACACAGATGAGAAACAACCAATATATCTTCACATGTTGAATAATCCAAGCAAATAAAACCACATTGTTCAAGCAATAATGTCTACAGTGGTGTTTAGAGGCTTATGCTGGTACAGTGACTTCTTGCTCTGGTGATTCTGGTGTTTCATTCCAAGCGAAAGAACAAGATTTTTTTTACAAAGAGCTAATATACTCTTAAACACACTAGGTAAACTGACTTGACTAAACTAAGCAAACAGTTTTGCCTCTGACTTCAATTATGATTTCACGTATCTTCCCTTGTACTGTAATAGGGATGTTTCTTATCTTATGCAGATAAAATCTCGTCAAAATGCCCTGTGTCAACATGAAAGTGGAAGTGCTGTTAAAATTTACACTAAAATATAACACAGTTTCACTTCTGTGTTTGTCCAAAAATGTAAAGCATTTAACCTTTAAAATAAACCCTCTTAATTAGAAATGTAAACCAGAAACAGAATGCTCACTGGGAGGGTGCACAGAGGGGTTTTTTTATCAAGAATATTTTTTATACATAGTGTCAAATTGTATAGATTTTTAAATGGAATTACAGTATTTTAGGTGCAACATTGCAAAGTCTAAGTCATACCATCAAAATAACTTAAGAATTTAAGGGCTGGATCCCTAAAATTACTAAGTACAAACCTCTTTTGGAGTTGATCTGTTTAATTCAATGGGAATTAAAGCTCTGACTCATTAGTAGATATAGATGAGCTTAGGAAAGCTTAGAAGAATTTTCAGTCCCAACAATCTGCCCATTTTAGATGTCTCCCTCCCTCTTTACTGGACCAGCTTCGTTCCTGGTAAAGTAGATGCTGTATCACTCTGGTATATTAACATAAACTGGTATCAACTTTTGTCTTTCCCAATGCATCCAACTATGACTTAAGCAGATCTGCAACTGTTTTATGATTAGCTGAGGAATCCTAGCAGCAGGAGCAGAAATCTTTGAAGAACAGAGTGAAAAACTTGGGGCCAGAATTGCTGCAGCAGACTTAGTATAAGCTGTCCCTGTTTGAGAGCCATAATCTTTGAGCACTCAAATAGGAACCTGAGTTTAATTGCAATTAACAGACTTTCCCTAGTATCTACGCCTTTTTTGTTAAAGATGAGAATTAAACCAGCTGAAAACAAAAGGTTATCTGTATCTTGTTGGCAAACACAGACATGATCTGTACTTTTAATTCATCATTTTTTGTTTTACAGTAGGTCATTATTCTCATTAATTGCTAAGCTGCTGGCAGATTTCTTGACATTTCGGATGAACATCAATCTGGATTTAACAAAGAGCTCCAGAGGAAAGAAGTTATAATTCTTTTGCTTAAAAGTCTGCCAAATCAACAGCATTGTGCAGATTGACATCATGACAGGCAGTAGCTTGATACAGCAGTCCATTTTTTAATCAGGGTGACATAATACAGCTATTATTGGGCATGACATGTAATTACAGCACAACCAAGTTCAAGGTGGGCAAGGGAAGCAGGAAGAAGTGAGAGGATTTCCACAGGTAT
The DNA here is from genome assembly GCA_026283785.1 of Coracopsis vasa. Taxonomy (NCBI): domain Eukaryota; kingdom Metazoa; phylum Chordata; class Aves; order Psittaciformes; family Psittacidae; genus Coracopsis; species Coracopsis vasa. The sequence continues at coordinate 59,364 of JANHGB010003561.1, read as the reverse complement.
GTTTTCATCTATGAACACAGAAGTTCTTTTGTTTGGTTTACACGTACATCTAGAAGGACTATCTACAATAGAAGGATATGCAGGTTCAGGGAGTTCTAGCTTTCCAATTCATTGTCATTCAGAACAACTATGAAATTTGACTAGCATCAGATCTGAACACACAGTTTTTTAACTTTATGTTGTCCAATAATTGTAGTTTTCTTTCTTTTTCTCTCTCTCTCTCTCATTCTCCAACACAAGAGCACCATTCCTGCTTCCACATTAACACAAAACTTCACACTGCTAAGTAAATTACATGCTTAGCTTCAGGCGCATCTGACTGAATCCATTTTATTTTCCTTGCCCACTCCCAATTCAGACAGTGCAGCAAACATGCTCCTTTTTGTAGCTTGGAGCACAAGCGCTCACTTGGATGGGGTTAGTACCACGTCCTGTTCTTTTGCTTTGCTGGCACTGACAGAGCAGGTACCCACCTCCAGCAGCGCCCACTGGGAATAGCCTCTGACATGACAGCAGAGTAAGGGGCTCAGACACATGCCTCCAGCTCTGAAATGAGACACACTAACTGGTGTCTTGTAGACTGACTAAGCACAATTAGCTCTTTCAAGCAGGTAATTTATCTTGGAGAAATGAAAACAAACCTTGTTTACTCTACAACACACATCCCATGGCAGAAACATCAGACGGCAGACACTCAGGCTCAACTGAAAAGAAACCTGGCAGAAAGATGAAAGAAACTATGACAAACTGCTCTATCCTGGGCTTTGGGCAGGGAAAGTTGGCAAAAGGGCTGTGCTGCTTTTGCAACTGACTGGAGTATGCTGATCACCCAGAATAAAGCCCAGCACAAGTAAATAGAAAGGTTGATTTCAAAAAGCTCTAGGTCAAGCCTCTGCAATCTTGCTTAGAAGGCAAGTTCAGCCACAATACCTGAAAGAGTATAACTGAGACATACACCACCCACCTGGAGTGGGAATCAAGCTTGTGGAGACAGGATTTCAACACAGCATAATGAATTCTGAAAAAACTAAGTTTGTGCAAGGAGGAGAAGAAGGAAAACTCCAAAAACTGCTTTCGAGATAATGTGTTCTCACCATTAACCCTCAGAAAGTGAACTTTTGCTGAACCAAGTAACTGGATTCCACCAGAAGTATGATTAATCACGTGTTGCTATCAGAAATTGACTATTTCTAGAAAATGAGATTTAAAATTCAACACAGTAGAACTATAGACTCTAAAGCCAAATGACATTCACGCTGGGGTATACTGAATATTTTAAAATTTGGGAAGTGAAAAGGGTTTTGTGGAAATGTCCTCTAAAATTGCACATTTGAAGGTAGCAGCAAGATGCACTAGAAGTAGTGAGGCATATAACTGCCTCATAAAGGAAATCACTTTTACAAAACGTGACAATAAACATCCCAATGAATTTACAGGTAATGATCAGTATCTGACACTTGTGCTAAGTCCTTGAATAACAAACTTGTCTCCAGCCTGTGAAACCAAGAAGGAAGAAAATCTGTGTTATCCTAGTTTGTTGTGTCTTGGTACATGCAGAGATGAAGCATGTGGCGTTTTGGGGTATATCTGAACTGACAAAGCAGGTACCTTCTTTGGAGAAAGGCTCGCTTTGGCTTTGTGATACCTTCAACAGCTGAGATACTGCCTGAGCAATCAATCACATCTCTTTCCTACCTGTCTAAAAAGCTTCCTGCTGAATGTGGCCCCCTACTTACTGAGTAGGCTTCTCACCCCTCAACTGCTTGAAATGGGACAATTGCTGTTAAACAAAATGGGGATTTAATGTGCTAAATTTAATGTGTGCAAAGGTTTTCAGGATCAAGTCTAGGAACACCTGCTCTACTGAGACAGGTGAGATAGAACTCAATTCACTGTCAAGAGCTAATAAGTAGATCAGGTGAGAGCAAATAACAAGTTACACACAGTTATGGCTGGAAAAATTATTCTCCATGTACAGGTTAGGATAAAAGCTTGATTTGATTTCATTTGGGCCAGTGGAATTTTAATGGCTGGAAGTACAGTTAAATAATGCTGATTAGCCATATATACAAGCACTCTACACCTGCAAAAAGCTCTTCAATAGTTGGATACAGTGAGTTATTCTACACAATATTCTTGTGTTGTATGCATTAGTCTCATCTTTTAGCAATGGAAATTGAGGTCTTTAGATGAGACACCCTAAATTACAGACAATTATCCTATTTGCAGATGGCTTACCAATAGGCATGTGATGAGTCAATGACAAAATTCAGCTGCAAGTCTTCGAATCTGTGACTTGGGTTCTTGTCTGGTGAAAAAATCCCTTCCCTATTTCTGCTAGGAAAGGCAGAAATAAATAGGCAAATACATTTAGCTGATTTGCAAAAGGCTGAAGATTTAGCTCAAATCTGCAAAGCAGTCTTTTGCAAATAGTGCACTTGTAAGGTTCCTCACTCATGTCAAAACTCCCACATAAACAAAGGGTTTTCCTTTACCTGAACTGCCACAGAAAAGGCAAATACACATGCAAATCTATGGGGAGCTGAAAGATTATCTCAACTGGTCCTACCTGATCCTCTCCTCAGTAGCAGCCGAATTGCTGTCACCAGGGATCCCAGAGCAGCTAAACTTGACTTCAACCTCTTCTAGGTCTTCTCCTCAGGGATCTCAAACCTACTCGCCCTCTTCAGCTACTTTTGTGCCACGTGCCTGGGGGCTGCAGGTACAAGAGGAAGACTTGCACCTGAGCTTCCCAGTGTCACCTGCAAAAGAAGGCTCTGAGGCATAACTAAAACACTGGTCTGGCTTAGATCACCATGGCACACTTAGACATAAGTTATTCTAGTCATAAGTGGAATCTGCATTGTTAAAATGTCTGTTCTCACCAGCTTACCAATTGCCTGGATTCTTTAAATTAGGTGTGGGGACAGAGAGGAACAGTGTCCCTCACCTGAGCATAGTATCCCAGTTTTTCCCAAGGTTTTCATTTGACGAACACCATAGATGAGCATTTGCCATTCTAGCAAAGTAACCAAGCATTAGGGAGGGTTGGCTTGCACTCTACAGGAACAAATCAACTACACAAGGAGAAATGGCTAATTATTATCATCTTCTTTTTTTTTCCAAGGAAAAAACCCAGTTACACCAATGTCATTTGCTGTAGCTAATTTTCAGTAAAACTTAACACAAATTTTGCTAATTTAAGCTCAGAAAAGCCCTGACTTACACCAAGTGCATCTGGGAATACAGAACGCTAGTTCATTTAAGACAGCTTGACATACCTAAAAATAATCCAATAAAGAACATTTCTGGGATACTCAATACTTCAGCAAAAGTTAGGTCCTATTCTTACCAGCCTCGGTGGCCAGGAACTAAGTTGGACTGAGGTATAAGAACAGAGATTACTTTGCCAGTCACTTTCAAAACAATCCATGTGAGTTATAACATAAAAAATAAAGTTACCTGTAGCAGATCTGGTGTGGGCTTCCTGATTTTACATAAAGATCACAGAATCACAGAATGGTTTGGGTTGGAAGGGACCTACAAGATCATCTAGTTCCAACCCCCTTGCCATGGGCAGCGACACCTTCCACTAGACCAAGTTGCTCAAAGCCCCATCCAACCTGGCCCTAAATACTGTCTTTGTGCTTAGGACAGATTGTAAGCATACATGATTGGAAGATACCTAAGTTTTTGAGAAAAAGCTGTTTTCCTTCGGCCTAATAGATCTCCCATTGTTTTGCCCAGTTCTCCCATTTTCCCCTCTAAACTTCTTTAGTCTTCTGAAATCAGATTATCTTCTCCAAGGATTCCTAACTGGGTTCAGTAAGAAGTACAGACAATTCACCACAAAAAGTCCTCTGGACACATACTAAATATGATACCTACTGCAAAACTCAGCACAGGTCCAGATCTTCTCAGTTCCTTGGTAAAGCTCTCATTGTTCTATCCCTCAAGTAGCTTTAAAAACAAAACAACAAACCAGCAATTTCTTGCACATCTAAGCAAACACATCTGACAGGACAGAAGCAGGAGAATATAACGACCCACCTCTTCCTCTCAAGCCCTTTTTGCATGCTGAGTGTGGTTTGTGCCTCCTCTCCTTGACAACCTCCCCTCTAGCCAGCCCACTTCCATAAGCACCACACAGTAGCTGACTGTTAGCACACAGGGTGACGATGGAGAGTCGTAGGAAGAGCACACACATAGTGCATAATGAGAGAGCTGATATGAAGCGAAAGTGTCCCCAGGGTGGGGAAATCAAACATATAGTGTATAGTATAGTCAGCACATCTTGCTCTAAATGCTCATTTCTCAGCTTCCCTCAATTCCAGAACACAACCTGTGGACTCTACATGCCTAGATGGACCAAAGAGCATGTGTACATCTTAACCAAAACGCCTAAACTACCACATACTCGATTGTTGGCATTTTGTTTTTTAATACAGATCACCCAAGTCTTAGCTTGGCTGATGGAAAAGAGTATATTTGAGTTCTGCATGCAAAGCTGACACTTTTCACTGGTATACATCAAAAAAAGGAAGTGAGACTGTAATACAAATACTGAAAGGAAATGGTTTTATCGGACACATGCTCTTTTGGCCACTGCCCTCACATTTCCCACTGGCTGGGAGCACACTGCACAGCAATAGACTACAGAGAAAAGATTCAGCAGTGAGTCAGGCTAAGTAACTCATAAGGTAAGATTGCACGGATCCTTAAGGACTGGATATGGACTGTAGTTTATCACCAAAGGCTGTAGCAGAGTTCTCACACATAATTACATTGCTGCCCTTCTAACAAAAGCCATTCCTCATCCTAATGACTTTTCAGCAGAACACAAGCAGCTTCTGAAATGTGTGTCATTCAGATGATGCACAGCTCTTCCTTGGGATAAAATAATCAGTTTTTTTAAAATTAAGGAAGTACATTCACAACTTATTTAAATTGTGTTAGGAATATCAATTTCAAATGTGATGCAAACATGGAAATTCAGAAAAATAGCAACTTTCTACTGAATTTCTGTGAAATACAAGAGTCGTTTCTCCCTTGACATTTTCTCCAGTCATTTTCCTATTTGGCCATTGTGTATGAGTTATACAAAGTTAACAACACCCCTATGTTTTTAATTCCTTATTGGAGGCATCTATAAAATCTTGAGGGGATCAGAATGTGCAACAGCAAACTATTATTGCTAATTTTAGGATTACTCTTGTGCCCTTGTAGCTCAGGCTGTAGTCACTTTGACAAGCTGTTGAAAACCAGCTCTGAATGCCATCAGGAGCTCTGTCTTGTAGACACTGTTTTCCTAACGTTGCACAGTTCTCTATTAAGAACAAGTAAATCCTATGCTCACTACCAGAGAGGAAAATCAAATATTTACTTTCTTCTCTTTTCTTAAAGGGCAGATAAACACTGCAGCATGCTCACAGACAAAGGTTAGGTCAGATCATGACCTTTCCTACAAGAGCAAGAGTTCTCATGGCACGTAACTCAGAAGTACGTGAAGATGAGCTGTCTCCACAGTACAGCTGCACATGAGCCAAGTAATCAGTTTTTTCTCAGGGATTCGGTAAATTGAGAAGTAGGCAGTTTCCCCAAATTCCCATACATACAGAGCTAGCCAATATAGACGATATGGGCAAGTGGCTGGGATCTCACACAACCCCTCCAAGAGACCATGCTCCTTGTGTGGGTCTCCTTAGTGTCATTTACTTGTCAGTCAGTCCTGGCTTGTGTCTTCCAGGGTTCTTGGGTCAGAAGGCCTTGATCCCTTGACAAACTTTGATCCCTTGGTATCACTGGGAGAGGAGTGCCAGGCCTCCTCCAGGCTTGCATGCAGAATTTAGGGAGGGCTCTACTGTCCTACCACAGCCCTGGCACCTCTCATGATTTTATCCATTTAGAGTTTCTCAAAACTCCCAGTCCCAGAATGATAAAATCAAGTGAGAGTCTAAGCTCTCATAATTTTTAATAGTGTAAATTTGTGATTACAAAGAAAAGCTAAAAATCTGTCAGGGGTGTCACCAGGTGTCTCATAAAACAGCGGGCAAAGAGAAAAAAGTCACTGTTTTTAATCTCATTACTTTGGAAGGTCTGACTCACGACTGCTAAGTACTAAAGCTGGCAGAGGCGATGTAATACATCTAAATGCTGCCGCAAAGAAGTTGAACATCCTGCCTCCAAACTTTGATGTACCTAAAAACTAATGAACATTTTTGACTGTTTGGCAGAAACAACTCATTCAAGTCACGAAGTTCAGCCATGCCAGGAACCGGACCCTATCTGCAGCAGCCCAAAGATACCATTGCCTTGGCACTTGCTGAAAATGAACAACAAAGCAAAGCTCCTTGCTTGTTTTCATATTTTCTGACTATGAATCTCTGACAAATAAATCACTGAAGCTGACGAAAACAGAGCAATTGGCAAGGCAAAGCCTTAAGAGGCAATCAGTCCCAGACTTTATTGCAACTGCTTGTATAGTTCCTCAGCACTCCTTTGCCTTCAGCAATCAGGTAGTAACAACTTGCATGAAAATGCGTTTCGAAAATTCATTAGTAACAGTCCAAGTTAATTGTGGTATTAGTGCAGCTCAATGTTAAGCTTATAATTAAAAGATGCCAAATCTAACTAGGTCTTTCAAATACCTTTAAATAACACCTATGCGTTTGGCTTATGTATTAGAGGCACATTGGTTTGGTTTTGTTGCTCTTCTGTTGCTATACAAACTGCCTCATTTAAGGCCATTTAAATGGTAATAGCTTGTTTTAGTAACACCAAAATAGACAGTAGAAACCACCTTTATCAAAGATGGAAATGGTTTCTTGCATATTTAGGGGAAAAAAGGTTATTTAAGACACTGTACGCCACAGTACTACTATGAAATAATTCTAACGGAATTAATCCACATGATGTACCTGTCTGAGAAATAGCATCCATCTCTCCTATTTGGTCTGAGGGGGCTGGGAGAAAGGGGGGCACAGAATGTGCCCCACTTCATTTAACCCTTCAGTGAGTACTCTGAATTTCTAATGAGTGTCCACGTCACAAATACACTGCTTCAACCGATGTTACTCAACCTTTCTACCAAACTGAAACTCTGACAGATGCACATACCTCTCCTGTTTCCAGAGTAATGCCTCCACGACAGCGCTGAGAACCTGATAAAACTTCTGATTTACTTATCAGTTGATGAGATTGATTAAAAAAAAAAATAGGAAACATGCATATTCTACCAAGAAAAAGCTGTTTCAACTTGCTGTAAAGAGGACACTGGACTGGCATGAAAGACTGAGTCAGTATATTACCAGTTTATTTACAGAAAAAGAATGCAGATTCAGTTGACCTGGCAAAAGTCACAACTCAGCCAGAAGCCACTGAAAAGTTTTGGTTGAAACTGGTAAAGAAGTCAGGTATTTGTAAAGCAGTTAGCTTCATTGCTATAAAGCAGACAGTTCAATTGCTCTACAAAGCAATTTAATTAAATATTTATGTCTAGAAGTGTTCAACCTTGCAGCTCAGTTCAGAAGTAACTTACATGTCTTCCACAAAACCAGTGAGGGGGCAGGGGTATCACATCCTTTTACGGGCAAGTAGTTAGCCTCCTAAAAGGATTAAAAGAAAATCTGAAACTCCAGAAACCTAAAAAAAAGTGGGAAAGCACTAAAGAGACACAGAGCTGCCCTTGGGGACCAGCTACCTAAACAGTCCTTGACAGATGTTTATTGACAGAGATGTATGCATTCATTTCTCCTCCCCTCCCAAACTGAGGAAAGGCCAAAGGCTGTTGAACCTTGAACAGTGAAGGACTGCAGAGAATGGCTTTGGTCAGAAATGTGTGTGTGAGTGACATCTCAGCATGAGTAAGCCTGGAGAGATGACTTTCATCAGAAGAAACCTCAAGCATGGCTGAACAAGTGCAGCAGGAGGTGACTAAAGTAGCTTTCAGAGCAGGCTTTGATGAGTTACTCGCTGTCCAAAGTGTATAGGGATGTGAGCCAGGACACTGCCTTGGGTTACTGACTGACTCTTCCGGCATTCAAGGAAGTCAGATTTTGATGCAGTTTTGTTTATTTACAAGAATATACAAAACCACCCAATTCCATTGCTTTTGTGGCTTTTCTCCTAGGTGGACTAGCCAAAGTGCACAGCCTCTACTGTGTGGCCAGGCTCACCTCTTGTAGAGGTGCCTCCTGTGTTAGCACACGTTTCAACACCTTGCTGACTCTTGTTGACATCTGTGTAAACAGAGACCTGACGGATGGAGGAAATGAAGTTCACAGCCTTTATGTTTAGCTGTCGAATGCTCTGGGTGAGATCAAGCACCCTGAAATCCTGTTAGGTTCACTTGAGCGATGTGGAATGTCAATGCTGTGCTGTGAACACCTGACTCACAGGTAGCTAGTAATGCACTGAGGAGTGGCGAACATGGGCTGGCAAGCAATGGTCACTAGAGGTTGGATTTCCCACGGAATAATAGGCAGCAAAGGTATTTCCACTCAGCCTGAGACACATTCCACTGTCATCAGATAGAATTATATTCCAAGAATATAAAGATCACAAGAATTTTCCTCCTGCCCAATTTGATACTTGGTTTCCTTGCTATGCAAGGTTAATACCCAAATCTGTTTACTCCTAGCTTTTCTGCAGGGTTTCTTTCTGTCCTAAAGATATTTCCCCTCCCTTCACAGACATCTCTCAGACATTCTGCATCTGTTGTGGTTCCCTGGGGATCAGCTGCCACCTGAAGTCTGCCCAGATGGTCAAGACCTGGCCTGCAGGGTTAGGAAATGGCTTCAGACAGGGGAATAAGCAGGATTTGTGGACACAAACAATTCTGTATGAGCAGAAGCCAGGAACAATAGCTCAGCTTACAGGTAGAAAATTTCAAAGTAATTTTAGGAAGTACATCTTCAAAATTGGAGGAGGGAAGGGGAACAGGCAGAGGAGGTTAAGAAGGTCATTTATGTGGAGACAAGTTATGAAGCATACTCTATGCTGCAGATTATACTTTCCACTGACGCACTCAGCTGTGATCATAAGCAGAGTTGGTGAACTACCAGTGTGATCCAAATCAGTAACTCCTATGTGCCCTCAAGCAGTCTCCTTTCATAAGTGAAAGTAATGAAATAGAAAAAAATCACCCAAGCCAACCAAACCCCAGAAATATCTGCAGACAGCAACACCGCTATTTATTGGCACACTGTATGTAATTCAGCTCTTTTAAAACAGATCAACCTGCCTGACAAATCATCATCCTGTCACCTCTTACAAGAATGTTGACCTGGCAAAGTATGAAACAAAAACTTTTCTGCTTACTAGAAAGCTCACATAAGCACCAGACAGAGCTACAACACCGCCTTTGATTCTGTCATGGTAAGGACTCTGGGAAAATGAAATTAGGGAAGAATTAAGCATTTTAAAATATTTGTTCAGCATAAGTGAAGATATATTAATGTGAAGAAGTTTCATATAGTTAAAAATGAATAAATGCTCCAAGTCCAACATATTGCAAAAGCAGTTCTGCTGCTGCCAAGTTAAGGTAAGATAAAGGATGTTAACTCTGTTTCTGTACAGAAAGTCTTGTTACCCCCTATTATGTCACTGTGTCCAGTCAAAACAAACCTACTGAAAGTAAAAAGTGTTAATAAGGCGTTTTCTAATCTAGCAATCAACATGTTATTGAAGCCAGAAGATGTAAGCCTGCAAGAATGATGAGCGACCTCCCTGATAAACACCATAGCTGGGCTCCACCACAGACTGTCCTGCTACACTGTGAGCAAATGGTCCAGTAGATCCAGCCACTTGGCTTGCTTGAAAAATGAATCCAATGAGCTTGAGCACATTTACGTTTCATCTGTAGCAATATGGCCTGAGGTAGGATTTCTCTCTCACCACGCAGATCCCAGTCCACTTAGTATTTTATATCAGTAAATTTTATATTAGTATTTTAAAAACCTAATGAAAAGTCAAGAGCCTTCAGTAAGAAAGCAAAACCTTGTATAATGTCATTGAAGCAAGATGCTCTGTTTAGTGTTGCACATTGGTTAGTCCTTAGTGGAGCAACTATGAAGCAACTTGGGATATAAATCATTGCAAGCATCTCTAATGCTGAACAAAGAATGGTAGCAAATTAATACAAATAAAACAAGCATCATAAATGAGCACATGCTGATTCTTTGCCATATCTGGGAATCTAATTGAGGCCCTCAGTGCCCCATGGGTGCAACCACTGCCTCCAGGTAAACGGGGCAGGCATATTCAGGATATTTTCCCAAGTCTTTTATATCTGTGCTGAGAATGAGCCAGCTCACTTTATTTTCCAGTCTTGGCATGATTCTGAAAAACTTGCTCAGCTGCATATTAGCCATAAGCAATAGGAAGAAGATATGTGCGACATACCTTTTAATGAAGAAATAAAAAAGAAGTGAAACCCATTCAGAGAGAACTCATAGGCACATATATCATAAAACACCATAAGGGAAGGAAAACAATTTTCCAGTTCCCTCCTCAGGATGTCTTCACAGATTAGTAGAGTGGTTGCTTGCAAGAGTCCCATCCATTTCTCATGCTCCATGGGAACATCAATAACACCTCAGGAGGGACTGCGTGAAAGGCAGATATATGCACTAGAAACAACATATGGGTAATTGATCTCTGTGCATCATTAGGAAAAGAGAGTATGAGTCAATGCAACTAGCAATACAACTGTATCACAACGTGGCAGCTAGACAGATGGGCTCCTAGGGAGGAAATTAGAAGCAGCTGGAGTTGTTTCCCTGCACCATATTAATCCCCAAGCTGTATTTTGTCACAGAACAAAGGTAGACTGATTGGCAGTGCCCAGTATTCAATTCTGGAGCCTGGAGCACCCCAATAGCAGTCAGCAGCCTTCCATTTTCTAGGACACTCTGGGAGACTCTTGCTCTCCCCATACACAGCACCTGCCTGTGGGTTTCCAATGGCCAAGAAAGACAAGAACTCAAAATGCAAGATCTGGCATAAAATTACTTTGACTTCTCAAGACACAGATGCAGCAGGAATGGTGCAGGAGGGGTGTCTGCCCAATGCACCTTCTAGCATAGGGGGAAGCAGAAAAAAAGACAGGCTGGGTGAATCAAGTGTGTGGCAGCCTCCTAAGAAGAAAACCCAGCAAGCCCAGGAAGCCATGAACTGCAGCAGAGGACGCAGAGCAGCAAGAGGAAGGAGGGGATGCACATGTGGTGCCTGTGAAGTCCTCCTAGTCTTCCTGCCCTCCCAAACATACACTCAAGGAGGTGAAGGAGAGGAAAGGCACTAATGGAAGGCCCTACCCAGCTGCAATTCAGTTTGGGGGGTGAGGTAGCATGAGATACAGGAACCCTCCGATGGCTGACTGGGGTACACAACAACTTCCAGAAGTCTGGAAAGAAGGTGCTAGATTCAGCTCACATAAGACAAGCAGGTTGTGCAGTGGAGCAAAATAAGGAGTTAACATTAATCACTGGGAAAACTCACTGAGGCCTAGAAATTTCACATGTGTGCATTTAGAAATGAAAAGCTAAAAAGAGTTGATGATCTTATTAATCTGAACATTACTTCCTGGGAAGGTTAATAAAGACGTATTTATTTCCCTAAAGAGAAGGGATATTTTCAGAACTAAAAAATTCATTTTAAAAAGCCCCATGACTTTCACTTAGTAACCAAATTTTTTAGGAGGGTTTCTCTTCTGCTTTTCTGTGGAGGACAGATGGCTCAGTAGTCAGAGAGAGGAGAACTGACCTGAGAAATAGCTCTGTTCTGTTAGCTGCAGTCCCTTATTGAAGTGAGGCAGCTTTTCATTCCAGTGAACAATCCGATCAGCATTTCACATCTCTGCATGAGTGTCCACAGGATAGTTTTATCAGTGCTACTAATTCCTTGCATTTACCCATGGAGGAGGCTCATGCTCACATCCAGAGACATGAGGCTGTGATCACTGTAGCTGGAGGTGCTCAGGAGTGTCCTGACTCCATTTTCACCAGATCACAACAATGCCTTCAGCTTTTGTGACTGAACATCACAACATTCAGCCACTCCAGTCATGAGGACTTCTCTCTTCTGACAACTGGATACAGAGCCTCTGTGAAAGGGCTGAAACATCCTCGCTCCATCCACAGAACAGACTTGTGTTTTCTGCAGAGAAAGCTGTTGGGAGCCCTTTAGGCGGTGAAGCCACAGGCTTGGACCCACGGCTTGCCACACACTGTCTGTTCATGGTATGCAGCAGTTTCAGGCCTCGTCAGCCACACCTCAGGATGTATTTTTCTCACTTGAAATGTAAGTAAGGTTTAAAACACCACTACGTAGAATTGCAGGTTTTATAACTATCATTAAATTTCCTTCTGAAGCACAGTGTCAGACTATGGCAGTGCACAAATTACTGAAATCTGAAACTGAAAATGTGCCCATTTTCACAAAAGTGCATGGGAACATGCTAAAATATAAGTGCTTATCATTATTTTTATATTGCTGCCATCTTTTAGCACAGAACATGCAGGGTCTTTAACCACATTAATGAACTAAGCTTCATAACACTCCTGAGATTTAAGCAATAATTAGCCAGCCATTATAGTAAAACAATGACAGACTCTATAGAAAAAATCCAGTGCTCGTTTGCTGTTGATACCTCTGAATGTTATCAAATTCTAAAGAATAATTTGTATTGTTTGCAACATCATAACTGATTAACTGCACACTCTCACTCCTGGGGTATTTTTCAAAAGTAAACCTTTCAAGTATTTCTCTTTCTATGGAAGTTTCTGCCCAGATCTATCTTTATTTTAGGGTGAATTCCATTTTGTTTCCTGACCCCACTTCTATCTTTATTTGTGAGGACTTGCTTAGTATGCATGGGCAGTGAGCATCCATGTTGAAGGTAGCCTCCTGTTATGTGCTTTTCTAGTTCTGTGCTCTGATGCCTTCCTTTCTAATGTAAGTATTTTCTGGGCTTCTAAAATGACAGATGGAAACTGCCTGGTTCTAATTTAGCTTTAATCACCTCTCATTCAGCCTGCACCTCTAAGTAGAGCGGCCTGCTCTCTGGGATATTAAAGTCTCAAAAGTTCCTCCTGCAGAATCAAGGACTGTTACCTTCAATAACGCCATGGATTTTTCTTCACTGGGCTCAGTGGGTTTTTACATTTAGCACCTCTTGGTCTTGCTTTAGAGGTGTAACAGAAAGCAAGTTCTCTTTAAGTACAGTGCTGAGGAAGGAAAAGAGAATACAGTTTGATTTGTGAATAAAACCTAAGGGCGTTCAAAGAACATTTTTCAAAATAGAAAGCTGACAGTTATTTACAAAAGCTGCACAATCTATGATTAATACTAACTGGGACTCAAGGACACTACAGCCACCGGAGGGCTAACATTTTACTATTCAAAGAGAAGATGCAGATTGAGACAATTCAACATTAGCTGTAGGGTTCAGACACAGCATATGCCCTAGTTTCTACCCAAGTTTTCATTAAATCAAGCTTCCTGTTATTAGTACTCCATGAGGCATAAACTTGAGTCTTTCTCAGTAAGACATTAAGAGTGTTTAGCTTCTTGACAAACAGTTCATAGTTTCAATTAGGGTAGATGTTACCCTCATGACCTGTATGCATGCTGAATATCTGATTTTGCTGCAGATTAACTGCAGATACACTCAACTACTTGGCCCATGGGCAAGGTAGTTACTTAGTTTTTCAAGCTACCAGAAAGGAATATTGACCACAGTCCCCCCCCAGCCTGGGACTGAATCTCCATCTAAAGATAGATTTGTGTAAATACTAATTGATATCTACATAAGTCTGCACTAATTGTTCTAAAAACCAGCAGTATTTTATACTCAGCAGCCTACTGATTCATGATGAGACCTGAATAATGTCATATCTAAAAATAGCCAGTAGTTCAGACCAGTGCAGTAAAGCATCGTAATATTGGCACTAATTACAGGCCAACAATTGCAGACCTTAGAGCTAAGAGCAGATTTCTGAAACAAGCCAGAACAAGATGTACTCATAAGACAAAACACTGTGGGATGCTATCATGAAGATGGCTGCATCAGGTTGGCCTCATACTGAGATGGCAAGGAGAACCTCTTAAATCATTAGTGAAGCTGCTGCATCTCATTATTTTTAATAGCTCTTGATATAAATACTGTTGCCGAAGTACCTACAAATAAGCCTACTCAGTAATCTCCAGGGTTCAACACTGGAGCTTGCTCCACAATGCTCCATGGCAGCATTGCTCCACAATGCTAGAACTTCATTCACAGGATCAGGCAGGCTAAAACAAATGCACCATTAATAACTCACTGAATATCTTCTTCTCCAGCTTCACCTGCCACGTTTGAGATCAGCCTCCTAGAGCTGATTATTAACTACTGCCGGACCTTCAGCAAGCGGGTCAGCGTGATCCCCATTGATCTCAACAAAGCTACATCACCACCCACTGACCTATGGTTTAGACACAAGACACAGCATGCACAGAGGAAAGGTTTAAAGGTGCCCATTAGCACTCTTTGCACAGGAGACGAGGGGAAGACAGTGTGGAGTATCATGGGCCATCAGAAACCCAGCAAGGGAGGACTGGGAATGAAAAAGGAGGCTGAAGGAGACCAAGGGCAATCAAAGATGAGAGAGAATGGCAAAGTGCGTTTGCCAGGAGACTAGGGAGAAAGGGTGTTCCTGAAATGCAAGAGAACTGTCAGCTCTCTCAGAGGAAGAGGAAGATCAAAAGCTGGGTAACGAGAAAGTGAGAAATCACATCCTGAAACAAGGAAGCTTCTACAGTGCTTTACGGCTCTCCTTGTTAACTGAATGACAGTGCAGGGCACACCAGTGAGCCACATTAACCATCTCTGCTGAATGGAGATGCCAGGGGAGCCTGCACACATTGGCTTCCCAGCAACTCCCCAGGAAGAAGCACGTCTTAGCATACGCTTGTTTTCTTGCTGCCCACACTTCTCACTTCAACCCTCACTCTCAGGAGCAGCAAGACAAAGCCTGCATTAGAAAGCCACATGCTTCCGCCTAGGTGAGCAGACCTGCCATGCTCTGACATGCTTCACAGGACTGCGAAACGTGTCCTGGACTTTTGCTTACCCTTGCAGGGAACTTGGTTAGAGCATACCATAACAGCAGTACTTTTGATGGACACTGAAGGATACAGGAAAAAAGGACAATGGTTAAACAAAATGATTGCATCATTCACCTGAATAAAGAAAATGGGGTTTGCCATTGTTATCCATCTAGCATTCTAATCGTGGGTTTATACCCATAATTTTATAATGTCACTCCCCAGTCCCTGTATCCATAAACAGAGATACCCTGTATCCCAGAAATGCCATCCCTGCAAAGGCATTACTGTTGGATCATCAGACTTCCAGAGTTCTCAAACTTTTCTGAAGTTACCTTGAATGCATTAGAAAATTACAGGGCACAATTTTACAGAAGGGAAAATGAGACACAGAAATATCAGTGCCATAATATCAACCAATTTTGGTTTCATTCTGCACAGAACTTCACACTCTTACAGCACTTAATACATTCAAAGCGCATCTTTAATTGATATGGTTTCCAGATGAATCACTCAGTTCTACACTAATTTTTTAAGGAGACAGAAAGTTCTCTGAGGAGCAGGAGTGAAGCCTGGCTTCTTGAACTCTCACATCTTGTAGCTGGAAAGCCTTGATGCTTGTGAGCTCTGACTTAAGTTCTTCCCAGAACTAAGAATTCCACCCATTGGCCTTTTGGTACCAAACCTGGTGGTTTAGAGCTAACTGCCTGCACAAAAAAAAAGGGTAAAGTCCTCATCCTCCCCCTTCCAGACTAGGCACACCAAAACGCTGCACTGCAATCCACATGCCTCATGGGAGTGAGGGATCTGTGCCTAGCTGTCCTCAGAGGAACAGAAACTCATCAGCAGCACCTGGGGACTTTCTTAACCCATAGGACAGTAAGGGGTTAAACATATATTTGTGCTTCTGGATTTCTGCTTCGGAGCAGAGGGGAGTCTGAAGGCAAATATGGGAGCAGAGTCTCTTCCCCAAGCCTGTAAGACAGGAGGCAAAACAGCCACGGTCACAGGATGGCATATCCTTCATTCCTTGCAAGGACCAAAAACCATTCTGTTGTGTATTACAAAAAGCTTTTGCTCTTTTTCTTCCCAAGATACCAGCTCCTTGCAGCCCACCAGCCTGCTCTCAAAGACCAGCAAACAGACAAAATCAAACTATTTTCATTAATCTCGCCCTTAAAATGGAGGAACCTCTCTTCCCCCTCAAATTCTAGACAAAAAATTCAGCCCCAGTCAGATATTCAGCGCTATCATCTCTGCTCAGATACTTAAAGGATTGAAGTTATTACTGCAGGACTGCAAACCTTCCAATGCACTGTTCTAGCTCTCATAACTATAATGAATCCCACAATGGTGCTAAAGGACCAGTGTCTGGATCAGTGTCATCAGAAGAACATATCACCTGCCAATAGGAAAAATTACAGTACCATAGTTTAAGGTTTTTAGATCTCCTAAAGAAAATATGAAATGAGATCTCAGAACATCTGAAAGCTCAGCAATATGAATGAAGAAAGCAGGGGTTTTCGTCAGTCTCAGTTCTTAAACACTTTACGTCAGCAGTTCTGCTATTTGCCCCAAAATGTCACTTATACAGAAGCTAAATTGGCATTCTTAAAACTAAAACAGGAAAGAGAATACAATTAGAGCTAGTTATAAATATTAAAAAGTAGATAAATAATGAATAAATGCTAATTTTACCTCTCTTCCTGTGCTTACTAAAGTTTGAAATATGCCTACTGGTCCTTTCTGTATTATATTTCATAGGCCTTTTTCCTCTACATGAATTTAAAACAGCACATTTGAATTCTGCTTGTGGAAAATTTTTGACCCATCACTGAGCACAAAGACATATATTGAAAGCAAAACCAGAAGTTGCTCATGAAAGTCACACTTCAGTTAAAGACATTTTTGGTTACACAGTAGGATATTCGCACCTTGTAAATGGAGCTAGAGCTATTTTCCTTTTGAGCAATGTCCTGCTCAATGCTCTTGTGTCTGTGACTTTATTTGCATGAATTTAGCGTGGTAATTCTTGTAAGTAGAAGTTATTTACACAGTTCAGTTTACTTCAGTTCATTTTGGAATCAAAATATATTTGAAAATGCACTGAAATGTCAAAACTTCTTATACAGCAAGGGAATCATTTGATGCTGAGCACTACGTGACACTCAGCTATTCTCTGGCTTCCAGGATCAGTAACAAAACTCATAAAAATGTCATTGCAGAGTTTTGCAAACTAAGAGCTTTGTTAGGCTTTCCTGCACTACACTGCTTTACACACTACATCCTAGATGACTACTTACTGCCCAAACTGCTGCAAGTGCGCAAACTCCCCAAAACCAAGCTTGATCTATGAAAGTCTGGCTCAACTGGAGTTCAAGGGAGGGTTTTGTGGCATATAGCAAAATGTGTTTTGGTCCAAAGACGTTTTGGATCTCCTTGATCCTAACAATTTTTGTTTTATCTCAGCATAATTTATTTTTATTTAATTTTTGTTTTCAGTGTGGTTTGGGAAGTCTCACTGATGGCACCCAAGCACAGGAAAGCCAGTCACTAGGCATGAACTCTGCCTAGTATCAACAGAGGGTGGAAAACACGCAAGAAGAAGGTTCAGTTGCCTTTCAGCTTTCCCATCCTCAGCGTTCAGGGGGGTCTTGGCCTAAATTTTGACAGTAATTGCCTTCTGGCTGCTGCTGCTCCTGGCAGGGACAGGAGCAGCTCCTCGACCTCAGGAGCTGATGAATAGGGATGACTCAAGAGAAAGCAATTACAGTAACACAGATCATCTTCCTGTGCCTTTCTCCAAGGCTGGTATTAATGGTAATGCTGAAATGACAGGAGGAAAATGAATGCCATGGTTTTTTTTCTGGTATGCCAGAACCCGTGTTGGAAGACAGTGTGATCTTCCCTCATCTGGGGACAGGGCTTGGGCCATGCCCTGCCTGCGCATCACATCCAGAACTGCCAGAAGAAATCATCTCCCAGGCACATGAGGGCACTCACAGCTGGTGAAGTAAGAAATCTGATTTATGGAATGTGAACACCATATGGCACAATTTCCTCTCATTTCATTCCATTTCATATCTTGTAGTTGAAAAAGAAAATATCTCATGCTGTCTAGTTTATTGGAGGAGAGAGTCAGGTTGCAATAATAGCAGAGATTAACCCCATCAAAGCAGCATTCACTCACTTCAATTAATAAATGCAGAGAGATACCAATCTGTGACCAGGTTAGAAGATAAAAACTAAATTGGAAAACATCATGGAGAAAAGTGGCATTCCTGTTAAAGTAGGATTTATTCATAAAGCAGGAAAACAATTTCCAAGCTGTTGAAAATCATCTATGCAACAACAAATTAATATAGTGATACTCATACGAGCCCAGCACTCCAGTCAGAATCACTGCCCCTTTTAGTAATGATGGAAACTCTTGAGAAATGCATCACTGCAGGGTTGACAGGTCTTTCACCCCCATGAGAGGACAACAGTGTGGATTAAGCATCATTTTGCAGAGATAAAGCAAACTTTTTTTTTTTAATCAGTAAAATGCAGAAATGGTCCAAATTCCCTGAAAGAACATTTGTGGGAGGCAATAGGACAAGGTGGAGGGAAATTAGAGGAAATTAGTATTTCCATGGTTCTTTGGAAACTTGGAGAGAAGCAACCTGTCCCAGGCATCACCAGAAACATGTGGCAGAACCAAGAGAGTTTCCAATTTCAGACTAGTATCATGCGTCCATTTAACAATAAAGCTAACCTGCCTCTTAGTGCCCCTGGCATGGTGATCCTGTCTCTGATGGCCAAGGAAGGGAGGAGGACCGATAAATACATCACTGGTATGCCTTGGAAGGCTGTTGGAAGGGCTGCTGTGTGGCTGCAAGGGCTGGGAAGTCAAAGCCAAGCTGAGATGATCACCATGCCACTCTCCCTTTGCCTCATGCCTCTCCTGTCATCTAGAGGCACAGGCTATGACCAGCATATCTATTTCACTTGCCTGGAACAGTGGAGAGAATCCTAAAACAAGCCATGAAGTACTAAGTCCAACTTATTTGTCTAATTTACCATTTGTTTTTTTTATTTATTATGATGATTAATGACTTCCAGTCTCCATCTCAGTACAAAGACACAGATAAGCCTGGTACAGTCTCTTTAATGGAAACACAGAGCTGAAAAACAAGTGTGTCAATTAGCAAACCCCTAGTAAAAGGTCAGACTGTTACAGTAATGAAACGATTACCGTTAGATGTTGTTATTATTAGTTATAACACAGTGGCACTTTCAGTCTAGGGCAAGACCCCACTGTGCTGGTGAAATACAAACATTGAACAGAATACATAATCCACATGGCTCTGTTTGCAGAGCTGTGGCCTTGTGCCTGACCCTACTGATGCTCTTTAAAACATACCAACAAAAGTGTTATGTATATTAAAATTAGCAACGGTGATAGTAGCAGTTATTCCTCCTACCAGGAAGAATGCAGGTTATTTAGTTTGGGAATGCCATTTTCCTTCCACAATCAGTGCTGCAAGGAGCTCAACCTGCCCAGAAGGTGGGAATGCAGGAGGAGAGCACCTCCTACATCCAAGGCAACTTCCCTTTTAAAAGGCAAGGGCAGCCCCTGACTCATGCTAGCCTGGGAAAGGAGAAAGGATAATACTTAGAAACAAACTCAGGTTTTCCAAGATGTTGTACAATCTGTCAGCACAGGATGTAGCCAAGAGTGAAGGTTTCAACTGAGAGGGGGAACATGGATGCTGAGCCTTGGGGAGCAAAGCTCTACCAAAATTTGGGATACTTTCCTTGGGCAAATGATGGAGGCTTCATTGCTGAAGCAATTTACAATTAGATGTGAAAAGAATCACACAAATATAGTAGGAAAATTCACAGTGGATTCACAGTGATGAAGAACATGATCCAACAGGATTTCCCTATCTCTTAACATATGTCCCCTGAAGATAAACACTTACCTTTTAAAATACCAATGTGATCCAAAGCCTGCTGAAGCCTCTAGAAAGGCAAAATCCAACACGGCTTCAAAATGAGGTTATAAATTTAAGGGAAGAGCCATGTGTTTTTTAATTTGTTTAAACAATAAAAAATCTAACTATAGATTTTGTCATCAATCCCAGTATATTTCTACAAGCCAGGTGCTGGAAAGCTTTTGTTCTTCTTGTCCTGAAGGTTTTTGGATGGTCTGGAAGGATTACAAGTGACCATATTTTTTGTTTCCATTCTTCCCACTAATGAAAACTGGAGAGAGAAAGTTCTGCCAGTGACATGGAATGCAAAATCTCTGATATTAGTCACATCAGCTAAATCCTACCCCTCCAAAAGGTGGAATGCCATTCTTCCTTCTGTATTTCTCCTCTTACAAACTTTTATTTTTCTGCCTCCTGTTTAGTAAGTGATGGAATTAGTTGGCCAAGTCATCTCGACTACAAGCAACACTGCCCGAAGGCTGTTAACCATAAAGCAAGAGGAAAGCAGTGGTTATTACAGCTCATGACTGATGTAATTTTGCAAGGCCCAAGTGGCTGACACTTTGCATTATGTTTTTAATTTTCCAGAAGACAGCTACACATGCAGGTGGGTGTCAGACGCAGAAATTTCATTGTTTCAGTCATCTCCTTTATCTACCTTTTTCCATGTTAATGGAAAAAAGAACAAATTTCAACAGTAGTGTCAGATCATCTCATCCAATTCTCCATCTCAGAAAGACAAACACCACCCACCAGCTATGACACAGTTACATGGAGGCTCTTCCCTAAACATGCTCCAGTAAGGCAGTAAGAGAAACTGCTGCAGTGAAAGCCCTACTTAAGCCTTTATGTTTATCTGCTAGTGGAAGCCTTTCTTTCTCTCATGTATTTTCTTACAAGGTTAAAAATACTTCAGCGGTGAAAGCCATTAATAATGGAGATAATTGTGTTGCAGGGTTTGGTGTCAAGTTAACTGTTTAAAGAAGTAACAGCAAAACAAAGGTCTGGTTAACACCACACCGCCTGTAGAACTCAAAATAGCACCTAATTAACACGACGGGGTTTGAATTAAACTCAGTGCTGATGTGGTCTGTCACCTTTTCTGACAAACTGCTTCATTTTTTGCTGTTTCCCAGCTCACAGAAGCACAGACATTTTAAGCAGCAAAGACCACAACACACAGCTCTGATCTCCTGCACCATACGAGTCACAGAAGTCACCCACAGTGAAAAGATGACTTCTGAGCCTCATGAGCAAACACTGACCAAAGGACTTTGTAGATGAAATAAATCCCAGGCCTGGTTATGATTTGCACTATATGCAACATTCATTCAATGCTCTTTTTTTACCCTGCCATGGTAGAATGGAGATGCAAGAATAAAATCCTGTCCCTCTTGGGAAGGCATTGCTTGTTTTGTGCCTCAACCTCTTACTCTCTTCAATGTAATTCACTGAGGTGCGTAAGTGGGAGGAGAAGGTGAAATTCTCAGTATGCTGCTACTTGTGACTTAAGTCATTACACGAATCTCAACCTAGAGCAGTAGAGAATAACTCAGCACACCTCTAACCTCAGGAATGATATCCATGAATGCACAGTTTTACGGACAAGGCTCCAAAGCCGGAGGGGAACTGCTGCCTTTCAGATGGGGTTACTGACAAAAACTGAACTGAGTGTAAACACTGTAGTCTCAGTCTTATAAAGAGGAACCATGTTAAGTCAGAGGAAGCCAAGGGCAACTGTTCACTGATATTTGCAATGATGTTGCTATTGCAATGAATTACGTTTAAGAAGTTCAAAATCCAAGCACAAGTCAGGCTAGTTTATCTCCAAGAGTTTAACAGCCTCCATTCACCTATATGTTTTTAACACACACACACGCACGCATGCACACACAAAAAATTATCAATTATTATGGTTAATTATCCCTTTTTGTGGATTTGAGGTTCTATTTCTTAAAACTCCTCCTAATAAGAAAACTAACAGATGACACAAGAAAGAACCAAGGCCTCACAGTATTCCTTCATGAAAGGCAGATGTGGGAGAGCCCTAGCACACATCATCCACACTGCTGGACAAGGGTTCCAAACTACGTGTGCTGTACACTGCCTCTACTCTTATCCTGAGAAGTCCTGAGATCCTTACACAGGGAAGGAGCTAC
The DNA here is from genome assembly GCA_026283785.1 of Coracopsis vasa. Lineage (NCBI taxonomy): Eukaryota > Metazoa > Chordata > Aves > Psittaciformes > Psittacidae > Coracopsis > Coracopsis vasa. The sequence goes on along the minus strand of JANHGB010003561.1, from coordinate 37,145 downwards.
ATACACATCTACATATACAACAGTGGATGAAACTTCCATACACTGAGTCTAACACTGAAGGTAAGCCCAAGTCTCACTGTGTGCTGGCCCACAGGCACACATGCGTACACATGGAGAAAATCACTAACCTACCCCATACTCCTGGAACAGCTGACTTCCCTGGTTATTGCCACCCAATACACAGAATAAGAGAGAGAGCTGCCTAACAGCAGCTGGCTTAAAACACCAAAGCCCATGCATTCAATCCCTCAGTGGCTATCTTTAAAACAAGGGAACAATATCTCACTTTGTGGAACCTGACCTTTCTGCAATCACCTGTCAGGACCACCTGGTCCTGTGAAGACACTGTCCTGTATGGCCTTGTAAGAGAGCTGCATTCAAAGAAACAAAAGCATTGGAATAAGAATAAGAGTAGGAATAATAAATGCATTGTTTCCAAATACAGCCCTGTCCTGCAAGGACAGATCCTGCCGTGCACCAAACTGTATGGACACTACACAGTGTCTATACAGCTCTGGACTGTCAGGACTAACATCTAGGATTTTGCTAGCATATTTACACACACTAATTACAGCAACATCTAATTAGAAGGAAATGTTCCCTGGGGCTCCCACCACAGCGCAGAAAGAGGTGGCACAGCCTTGCTATCCCTGAAGCATTAGCAAAAGGCCTTCTTTCACAGTACCTCTGAGGTGCTTGAGGTATTTTCATCAACAGGCTGTAGCCTGATGCTTAGATACTGATAATAAGAGTTCTCACAGTCCCAGGAGAAATCCAGTCATACACAGCCCCCTTATCCCATTATTGTGCATGTTTATCTACACAACTTAGAGGCTGCAAACTGCCATCTTTTAAACAGAGTGTAAACTGTGTTATTTTTACCACTGTGTGTGTGGTGGCTTTTGTATATTCAAACCCCCTTTGACTACCGTTGGTTATTAGATGGCTTACCTGGGCTATGACTGTGTAAGATTCAGCTACCTGAAATTAGCCAAGGAGTATCCTGATTTAGGGAGTCAGTCCCAGACTACATTGCAACAGAGCAGGAATTCCCGCTGGGCCACCCAACTCCCAACATTTTCTTACTTTGCAAATAAAGAAAAAATAAGATTAATTTTTTAAAATAAATTTTGCTTACCTGTTTGCTTTCTGCTTCTGGTGTTCTTTTCCAATTCAATTTTCCCAGTTCCTACTCACATAATGTCCAGTACTTTCTATTCTCTGTATGTATGCGTTGCTTATATAAACTATTTCTATTCAGGTTTGCTTATAAAAAACAGCCTTGCCCTACCCACAACATGCATTTACTATGGATGACCACAGAGTCAGGGGATAATCATGTGAAATAATTTGTTCCACTTTCAGTTAGTGTCCTCTGTCCCTCACCATCTTCCACCTCTAAAATCCCAGGTTATTGCACTGTTAACTGCTATTCAGAATCTAAAGAGTCATTAAATCCAGAAGTATGTTCTTACTCTGAAGAAATTTCACATTGTCTTCTTACAATCAATACAATAAGAGTACACATACGGTATGGAGTTTCTTGATTATTATATCAGAAAGGAAAAACATATTACATTTAAAGGAAGGAAGGTGACAACTCTCAGTGATTTTAATCTGCTTTAAAATATAGTACTAGATAAAATAGGCTAGGACCTTTGATAAACTTGTTGCTCATTTATACCACTGTGTTCTGTATGTGGGCATTCAAGTCAGCACCAGTGAAACTGTTCTCCTGGCCAGTTTTTCAGGAACATATGATATTAGAGTCATCCACTGAGTCAACTGCTACCTGAAAAATGAATGCTCAAAACTAACCCTCACAAAACAAGAGACGAGTGAGGAACATTGCAGACTCATTTGGAACATTGTATATGCAAGTCTTTTCCTGTTTTTCCAAATTAAGGGAAATCGTGAGGAACATACAGTCATAGAATATTTCAAGTTGGAAGGGACCCATAATGATCATCCAGCCCAACTACCTACTCCTTGCACGACTACATAACACTAAGTCATACGACTACAACTGCATTTCCCAGTAAGTGCTGCAGAGACAACAGAAATGGTGATTGTCCTATTTTCTGATCTTGCATGAATTTCAGAAGTAAAACAACTCCAGTAAACATTGGTATTATCACACAGAGCTCATGTAATCTAATTAATCACTGGTAGTTATTACTGCCAAAGTCTTGACAGTCAGAATACAAACACAATCCATGCTAAGTTAACAGTCACCTCTGCAGGCTGACTACTACTTGTTTAGCACGTACACAATACAGCTTGCTGTTGTGAAGGAAAAGAATAAGGCCTCTGTAAGAGGGCAGAAGACGTAGTCAAACTAAAAAGTGTTTGAGCATCTGGAGAACATCTTCACTCCTAGACCACAACCACAACAGAACACCCAGTTCTGGCTGGAAAAGCAGATGACAGCAATATCTAAATAGAGATGAGTTGTACTCAGGAAGCCAACAGTATTACCTAAGTGGTCCAGAAGCACAATGTTCTCCCAGCAAGGTGAGAAGGGTTAAGGAGGTACCGTTAACTTGAAGAGGTAGATGGTTTCTGCCTTGATGTAGAAAGAGGAAGCGTTCCAGATAGAAATTGTTAATGTCTTTAAGGATTATCCCCTGGAGAGAAAAAGTGTAAGCTGAGCAGCAAGGAGCTGAACAACACTGAAATCAGACTAGAGGGTTGTTTCTGTTTCTAGAAGTGCAGCTCAGTGGTGTCTGTCTGCTAAAGATAGCCTGAGAGCCTTCCTCAAAACTAGACTCCTCCTCCTCTTGCATGAATGCAAAGCCTCTTGCACTGCAGGAGCATGTCCTGTGCAGCACCGAGCCCCAGGCACCTAGTCTGCCAGCCATCAGCCTACTTGCCCCTGCTGACCAGTGTGGACAGGAGGTGCAGGAGGGCATGCAGGGCTGATGGTCTTCCTGGAGGCTGCTCTTTCTGAGCAAAGATCTATGAACAGTGCTTCCTGGCTGAATTTCGATAGCTGAGTATTAGTGAAAAGGCTGGACACCCCACAGGAGCACACAGGAAGCAGAAACTGCAAGAAGGACCTAGGTTTGCTTTTTCCAGTTATGCACTTTTTCTTTATAAACTTCATTAAAAATTCTGTAAAAAGACGTCAACTGGTTTGAAATTTCACCACAAGAGTACCAAGGCCAATGAGGGAAAGGTAAACCCTTTGCTCCTTCTCCCTACAGAGTCACACACAATCAAGTTTAAAGTTCAACAGACACAAGCACTCACAGACTGTATATGCCCTCAGCTCTCCCAGGGAGAGACCAACCATGTCTTGTTCTCAGGCTAGCATAAATAAGAGCAAGAGAATAAACCAAATAATTTGACTAATGCACTTCTTGATCGAACAGAAGAATAAAGCCATCTTCATTGTTTCTGCACTGCAGAGCAAGCTCTCCAGCACCACCTCTGCTCCCACAGAAGCAGGCATACAGGTAGGGAAGGGAGATGTCCAGGCTGTGGGATGGAAGAGAAGTGAGTGTGGAGAAGTCTCTTTCGTGGTCACACTAAAGGGATTAAAAACCCTGTCCCTCCTGAGGTTACAGGGAGCTTTTGCTTTTCATTTTCATTGTTTGGATCTTACACAGTTCCTGTTTAGGAAGGGTCAACGAGCTGTTTGACAGACTGCTCCTTTTTCCACACAAAATAGAAACCCTGGAGCACACATAAAAAAGCCTTGCATTTATTTATTTATTTAAATACTCTCTCACATTCAAAAGGAATTAGATAACAGCTATAATGGCCCCACCTCCTCTTGATCCTTTCTGCTGCCAGAATGTTTTGTGTAATAAATCATGAGAGCACTACATTACTCCGACGCTAAAAATGGAGCAGAGTCAGGAGGTGGCACAGAGCTCTGCATACAGAATACAGAGTTGATAACATCTGCACTCAGTCTGGTTTTAAGCTTCCTTGGGTGGGATAATGAACCCGAATGAGGAGGGAAAGGTTCACAAGGTGATTACAGCACAGGCTGGCTTTTAAGCTGTTTTCCTTTCAGCTTCACTTTATCACATTTTGATTTAAGGTTGGATTAGCTCCTGGAAAGGTTATGCTTAACAGAACACCAACAGCATCACTTGCATTTCCCTAAACCCAAGACAGTTGTTGAAGGGTGGTGAGAGAATGCAGCTGAATGTCCAGATGCAATAGCATCTTTCCTCAAATCACAGGGGTAAGACCAAATTGTTTCCTCCAGACCTGGAGAGAAAGCTTCTGAAAACCCAGTCCCAATAGCTGTACAGGGGCTAAAATACTGATTTAGAATTCAAAATGAGTAGCAGTCACTGACCACAGTGGTGGACTTGATAAGACAGCTCATTCTGGCTAAGAGCGGACACATTGTTCCAGTTGCAGCCCAAACGGCAGTCCCAGGCAACCTCACTGTAAGTGATGGTTATCCACACTTTTAAGAAACAACCTGGCCAAACGTGACTTGCCTGCCTTTGCCGTGCTAGTTTTAACATCCACTGGGGACAAGCCTGGGGTAACAGTCATGAACTGAAGTTTTAGTCTTTAAGAACAGTTTTAGTTAAAATAGCTGAATTTTGTAAATGGCTGAAAAACAGACCCTGAATGCTAGCACTTGCTTAAACTGGATAAAGCACTGCGTTACAGCTCTTGACACTGAAAAATCTTTTGGGACAGACTAATACCAGGGCACCAGAAATAATAAATCAAATGAGATGGCTTTTTTCCTTCAAGTAGTCCTACCATCTAGGACCTGAACTTCAGTGAGAGCTAAAATTCACAGGGAGCTAATGGAAGTACAGCTCCAGGTTGCCTGTCCAGGGAATTTCAACACCCCCAGCTACTGAGAAGCACATGGACCAGCTTGCAGATTTCTGGCAGGCTTTACTGCTGCACATTTACCACATAAATAACCCCGTATGACGCAAAAACATCTGAAAGGTTCTTTCCATATCCAGACGGTATTGTTCCTTCTAGGGTCTGCTAGATGTCTGATCTTAAGGAATGCTGGCAGGGTACTTAGATCTTCCCCTTAGATAGCTCCACATTTTCTGCTGTGACTGATTTACCGGACCAAGAGAAAATGAAAAGCAAAGCTCAAAATCGCTACTTGCGGATGTGCACGAACTGCAATTACATGGAGAAATCAAATGGAGCTGCCTCATCAAGAGCTGATCAAGTATGTGAGTACCTCTTCTAAAGAAAAAAGAGAAAAGAACAGTTAATGACTCATATGATTTAAATTAATAGATATTAAGGCCTGCAAGTCTCTTATACTCATCAGCCACTCTGATCTGCAAAACACAAGTCAGATAAAACCACAGGACTTTTCTGTTTCCACTGAATTATTTAAGTCTACACACAGGCGTTCATTAAGCACATTCATTCGGTCCTTTCATCACCCTGCACTATTCCAGTTTTATTATTTATTAAATATACAAAGGAAGATTATTTTATTGCTCATGCCTAGTACTTTTAGTGCTTTTCTCTGCATGCTGTAAACCCAGCAGACTTATGAGTGACCTGATCAAATGCTTTCTATGGCACTGCTGGGCATTCTGGCCACAAACCAGCAACAAACTGTAATCCCTACTGAGGAAAATTAGAGGGACAACTAAACCATACCAGTAGCACGTAGCTCACTAGCACTTTCAGTCTGTTTCCCATTCATTTAAATTTCCCTTTTTAGAAATAATTTTATCTGTGTTTCCTGCAAATACATTCCCTGGACCATTTTCTGTCAGGTATCTTAATCAGATTTTAACTCTACAGTGATATAAATGAGTTAAATGTCACATTTACTCTCCAGCTATGGACCATCACACTACCTACTTCAGTGCAAAGTGCAGTAACATTGCACAGCACTCACTTAAGCACCTAACACATAACTGCCAGTTAATACTAAAGCATGGACCATCAGTGACAGCTTCGGTCTTCTTACTTACATAGAGATTACATCTGCATGTCCATCAATTACCAGCACGCATCCTTAACAAATGTAACTCAAAACAAAAAAACCCACCCAAACTTAGAAACTATTTTTTTACTTCTAAAATGCAACAATTTTCCCATGTATCTAGCAAACCAGAGTCTTTAGATCAATTGCCCTCCTTCAGTCACTAATCAGCCCAGGAGTATTTCCTCACTTTTAGTCTTGCTGGGCTTGAAGCCAGACCCAAAATATACTTTGAACCTGGATGCACGGAAAACTCCAGGGACAAGAAAAGCTCCACATATGGGCATTGCCCTGGCTGTAGGGTGGAAATAGGAGGTGCAATCCCCAAAATGAGACTCCAGGAGCTCATATTCTGTTCTGATCACAGCCCCAGGGTGCTGTGCAACCAAATACCATTTCTCATAAACACCATGGTCATGAGCATGGTAAAAAGGCCCTGGAGGTGCTGCAGCCTCCACTCACAGAGGCTACCAGGGCTCCATAGATATCAAACCCACGAGAACAAATTCCTTAGCTGATCCCAAGTATTGCACACAGTTTAAGGTAAAAATCAACACAAATGGGTAACTTCTTGAGCTAGATGCGAAAGATAGATTGAAAAAAAATATATGCAGTGCTGTTCCTATAAAGATGGAGGAGAATAAGAGAGAAAAGAGCCCAAAAATGGAGTTGAAGGAGGTAAGCAAGAGTTCTCGGAGAGTAAGTTCTTTCTAGGCATTAAAAAAAAATAAATAAATAAAAAGGAAATAATTGAATTCTGGTGCAGGAAGAATATGCAGAGTCTGTATTAAGGATCTCTGCTAGGAGGCAAGGGTGGCTCCTAACTTTATTTTTCATACCAGGAAGTATTGTTTTTTAATGTATGATGGCGGTTTGGTTTTGAGGGGTGGGAGGATGGTGGTGTTGGTGCGTGTGTGTTCATGATAAGGTTTTTTAGCTCCTTAAAGCATTGCTTTGATTAAGAGTTGAGCTCTCCAATCCAAAGACTCAGTATCATGCATAACCACTGGCTTAAACAGAGTTGAATCATGAACTCAATCACATACGTAAAATCCAGAGACAACAGCGAGACTAAACGCTGCCTCCATTAAGGCATGTTTTGCAAAGTGTCTTCTACTGAGGGTGTATTTTGATAAAATATGACTGTTATCCCCATGCTATGGATATCTGGGCTGTTATTCTAAAAATAATTGAACTATTTCTCTTCAGCTTAGGATGTTTAATTTTATTAAGTGACTGCAAAGCAATGTACAATATTCATAAGCAAGTCATGAAGACTGCGGGCTAATACTGGCACCACAAACTTACACAATAAAAGGGGATATTAAGCTTGTTGTCATTGTTTCACTTGTGTAATCAATTTATTTTGGTTACTGAAGAATGGAAAAAGCTGGTGCTTTCATTTAATTTAAGCACTAACAAAAATTAACATTTGGTCTTCTAGCTAAGCAGCCAGGAATTTCTTCCACTGCTCACAGTACAGTGCTCATACTCTTGCTATAAGTAAGTAGCCTAATGACATCCAAACAGTCCAATCAGTCAAAATGAAAAGCTACTTTATTACTCTTGCCATTTTAGCAGGCCAGCCGTTAATTAATAGTATTAACATTTCAGTTTTGAGACTCAAAAGAAGTTGGCTTCAATAACTCTAGACAGTATAAGGCTGTAGAGCAAGGCTAGCCAGTGCAGAATTTCAGTATTTTAAAATACTGAGAGTTCCTGAGATTTAAGATCTTGTTTTAAGAAAAAAAAAAGGGAGATGTTAGATTTTGTATACTTTTGAAGTTTTTGTCTTATAGTTTACAGGTCTCAAAATTCTTATTTTCTCAAACCAATGTTACACACACCCAGAAAAAGTGCCACTGTGACTGAGTCAAGATAAAGGACTAAGCTGCTAGTTTAGACAGCTCTATGTTCACCACAGCTTCCTGGAGATCTCTGCCAGTGCAAAGGATCAATCCTAAATAGCAAAGTCTGTAGCAGCCAATAAAGAAATCCAATCAGAAAAACTTACTGGGAGATACACAGGTCAAGCTGAGACTGGGTTTTCTCCCTGTTTGAAAAACTCCTACAGAACTAGATGATCTTAAGGTCCTTTCCAACCCTAACTATTCTATGATTCTATGACTACAGATGACAGTTAAACCCTAACTGAGGCTATAAAAAATATTAAGATGAAGTATCTATCGCACATTTTGTCTCTTTAGGCCTTTCTACAATTACAAATGCCTGCTTGTTTCTAGAGGAAACCCAGGATATTTGTGTCCACTGAAATTATGGCATTGTCTTTCAGCGCTCTGGTTTTGACGTCATCTGCTGAACAGAGCGCTGTTCTGGCTAGACCATGGGACAGGCTGCCCAGAAAGGCTTGGAATCTCCATTCTTTGAGATACTCAAAACTCAACAGCAAGAAACCCAAGATACCCACTCTAACTAGGCCTGCTTTGAGCAGGAAATGGGAATAGAGACATCCAGAGGTCCTGATCAGCCTACCTGATTCTGTGATTCATCTCTTCCCTAAAACTATCAAGCTGAAACTGCGGAAGTCGGTAATGTGAAAAATAATTAAGCTCAAGGGTGGTTAGGGTTAAGATATGGGAGAAATCTTAAGCTGAAAAATGGAGGAAAGACAAGAACAGACAAAGGTTTCACTGACTCCTGCTCTGCTGCAGCCCAGAGCAGTCATTCACAGTTCACCATAGGTAGATACTATTTTTAAAAAGAGGCTTGAAACTTTTAAACTAAATACAACTTTGTAACAGCAAAAAAACTGTTCTGCAGTGTCCTCTGCTTAGTGAATTCTTTTATCTATTAGAGCTCAATTCAGTTCTCATGAGGTCACAGTCCATCCATTAACTCTAGTGCAATTTGGATCACAACCTAAATTAGTTGGCTGATCAGCCTGTCTTTTTAGTCTCAGCATTTTGGATAGTCATAATTGTGGCCAAAAGTGATTACAGAGAGTCCCTCTCAGGTCATTCCACTTTTAGTGAGGTGCTCATATTTTTTTTCAGGAGGTTAAGTGACAGCATCAATTCGTGCAGTAAATCATTGACTTCAAAGTGCATTTACTGGCTCCCTGTTGCCCAAGTTCATCCACCTAACTTGTTTTCTTTAACTGTGGCTCCTAAATTGCTATCCAAGCACTCTCTATATATTGTGCAAAGAGAAATGAGTTGTCTTAAAAGCTTCAAGTTTTTTGGAGTGAATTTGCGCTGATGTATCTAGATCTCCCGACAGTAACAGCTACAGACTGAGCAGTGCTTTCACGTCAGAGATAAGACTGCTTTCAGACTCCCACCATTTGGAAAGTGGACTACCACAATTTTCACTGCCATAGTAACTCATTAAATAGAGGGCACTGTATTCAGCAGTGATTCTTGAAAGTAAGATTAACAGAAATTTTCCATAGTGAATCCATTTATACTTCTCAAAAGTATAAATGGAAAACACAGTTTCTATAATAATGCAGGGACAATCAAAATTAAATAGCTTATAGTTACCTCCACGTAAGAGAGAGTGGACTGTGATTGGGAAATTCCGTTCAATAGAAAATTTGACATCTTTCTGGGAGCAACAAATGAAGTAATTTCCTGGCCCTGTTGAACTTCAGTTCACAGGAAACATGGAAACAGGAGAGGAAATGAGCTCTCTCTTTGCAAGCACCCAGAAGGTTATAGAGTGTTAAGGAAAAGCTAATGTGGGTTTATCAGAGACAGATCATGTCACTGCTCCTCCTACAATAGGATGGATAAAAGGCCTTTCCGTAAGACAGTAGATGCTCTGAATCTTCAGTTAATAGACAGCTTTTTTATGCTCCTTCACAATACAAAACTAAAAAGTCTAGAAAGTGCTTCTCAGTGGTTTGCTGCCAAACAGGCAGGCCATACCATGTGATACTCAGGTCTTGACTGAGACAGTGCAATAGAGAACATGCATTTTCTATACACAGCACAGACAGCATCTGGAAGGGACTGCAAGCACATGGGAAGACAGAATTAGAAGTTAAAAGGATTTGATAAATCGGTTGGAATGGGCTTAAAATAAGAAGATAACACAGTATGAACAAATGAAGAAGCAGTTATCAGCTGCATAAATGCAACATGGAGAATGAGTGGATGCAGAGATCAGACAGGGTCACAAATACACGTCCATGTCATGCTGTTGCAAAAACAAACTTCAGCTTGGCATCTATCTGTACATGTTTCAGGCCATGTTTCACCTGTAGACAACACTTCAGTAAAAGCACTGCACCCAGCCTGGGCACCACACTTCTCAGAAAAAACAGAGCACTGCAGGGTGGCCAAAGAACAGCACAGATAAATAAAGGTAATGGGAACAGTAACCAGGGTTGTTGTGTTTAGTCCAAGATTCTTCTACATCTGTTCTCTGCTACTGCTGAGGACCCCTGACCATATTACTTTTCGCACATCACTCCCATTCCCATTACTCATCCTGCATCACAGACTGGTCAGATGAAATTTTCCATATTGCAGCATAGGAAATTTTGTTCTACAGAAATCCCAGTTCCTTTAACAAGCACTGTTGTCATCAGGAAATGCACCTGCAAGTTATAAATGGGACAGTCAGCACCAGAACTAGAACTGAGTTCCAGGGTTCAGATAACCCCACTAAAAGCATGGCTAATTTCCTTCTTGCCCACACCCTGTATTTTCATGTACAGCCAGAGCAAAGGTGAGGCTGTGACCTTCAAGGCTTTCTCTCTTTCCTGGATTGATTACAGAAAGGTCAAGAAGGCACTGCAGTGGTTCAGTGACATTACAGCTTCTACTGTAAAATGACAGGGGGAAATCAGAGAAAAGAGAAAAGGACAAGCTAAAGTGGCATACTTACAGAGACAGACCAAAAAAAGCCACTACTAATTGAAGAACTTCCTACATCTGACAGTCCTAGAGAGTCCAAATGCACTCATGGGCAACCCTAGCACCAAAAAGAGCTCCAAGAGAAATACCAAAGCATCGCTTTTCTTTTTGTATTAATTAATGTGTCAACTAAGCATATAAAAATCAAAAGCAACAGATGTTTTAGAAGCAGCATGGGAATTCACAGGGGCCTATACCTGTTTGTTGTACTTCACTTGCACGTCAAAGACTCAAAAGATTCATCAAATAGCCCTGAGACTTTCCTACTGTGATGCTGCAGATACCTGTGTTTTCAGCTCACTAAATGCTCAGGAAACACCATGCCTTAAGAGGTGACAAGCAGGAGCATTGATTTCGGAATCTCAGCCCCTCAGACTGGGCGAAAGTTATGGAAATGTCTGGAAAATGTAAGTTTATCTCTGAGCAGACAGCATAAACCATTGTCATTTCGATGCCTGTGCCTGTAGAAAGCTCAGGGCACCCTGCACTGCCTCAGACAGTGTTTTCTATTTACTGTTTTCAGTAACATACTACCTTCTTTTGCCATGGGTAAGATCTCCACAGCAGGATACTTGCTTCCCCTGAAGCCCACCTGCCTTGTGTGGGTGCCCAGCTCTGCCCATGCTGAACCACAGGGCTGGGAGCATGTCCCCTCCTCCCGCACCGCCATCCTCTCCCTTACATAAGCAAAGGTAACCCAGAGGCCACGGCAATTTCTGCATGAATACATGTCATACAAGATATCTGCTGGCTCACAAGACCTTTTTTGTTTGCTTCAGATACTGCTGCCTGATAAGGAAAGCAGAACCACTTTAGCCTTGGGAATGAACTGTGCTTACAAAGGCATCCCCATCACCTATTCCTTACTGACAGCAGGCTTAGGCTGGAGGACAAACGTAAGCCATCTCTTCTGCAGTTTGCCATGGGGGCCAAAGGAAAGGGCTTCAACCTTCACCATAAATCAGCATATTTAATACATAGTTGTCAGCAGCAAACTTCTGGTCAACTACACAAAATAAATTCATTACTGATTTTCCATTTGCAGGATTGTTCTAAAGACAAATGAGGGATGAATCAAGAAATATAAAAAGGGAACATCAGTAAATGTTATAAATCAAACAAAATTAAAATTAGTCTCTTTCCAATGGTCTTTTTCAGGATAATGCACAACCACATGGAGTGTTTATGGCTACAGGTTGAATATTTGCTCCACAGGGCACAGAAGAAAGGGGAAGACCACAACAGGTTTTGTCCCTTTTCTGCCCAGCTCTCTTCCCCATTCATTAAAGCATGTCTGCTGCTGCAGCATGTGTAGTAGCAGCTACCTGAGCAAAGAGCTTTCCTCCCTTTTGGATCTTTTCTCCATCTGTAAGCAGCATTCTGTAAGACTCCAACAGCAAGAAATGAATCAGAGACCAGCCTGTGCCTGCGCGGGTGATATAGGTTTGGGAAAGGCAGTCTGAAAGACTATAAACCAGAAAAATGAAAGTGCAAAACCTACAGGTATCAGGAGAAATCTGTAATAACCTGCTGGGAGCAGGCGGATTCACTGGAATGAGATTATGTGCTGTCATTTTCTATCAGTCCTCTCAAATGACTGCAGCATTTGATACATGCAAGCAAGATTCTCAGGCAATGGCCGATGAACACAACTCATTTCTTTCATCATTCAAAAGTCATTAGGATTAGAGGACTGCATGCACCAGAAGCATCAAATTAAGCACCCATCACAGGATCAATCCCCACCATCCCTTGGGTTTTTGCAAATTAACACTGTAAATTAAGTATTTTAGTGAAAGAACTGATTTGTTTTCTTGGTTAGCAATGATTTTATTATGCATTTTAAAACACAGATTTTAAAAGTTATACTTTCAAAACACAAATGATCAGAAGTTCTCTTCTTTTACATAGCTAACAAAGCTGCAGCTAACAAAGCAATGTTTTATTACTCTATGCAAAATAACGATGTGAATGTAGAAACTAAAATTAAAATTAAACTCATGTCTCACTTGGTTGCTATTAAAAGTGTTAATAATACTTGCATTACCAAGGATTAGTAGGAACAGTGAGAAAGTACAGTTAACAAACAGAAGCATCAGGGAAGTTACATACATCACTAGATCAAAGAGGTCAGAAGCACAACATGGACTAAACAAACTCTTACAATACTCTGATCTGTTGACCAAAGACAGATAATGTAGAAGACCATGGCGCTAAAAGTACCACTAACCGGTGAACAAACAGGCTCTGTGTGTTTGCAAATTCACTTGACCGTCATAATCTTTAACATAAAATGTGATATCCTGGCTTAGGTTTGCTGGATTTATTTACACTGTAAGACAATTAACGCTAGGAGAATAAATCTGAGCAATATATCTCCTCATTCAGTACGCCTCAAAAAGATAGCAAATCTTTTTGAAGTGTTACTATGTACAAAAAGATATTCAGAACAATAAACAAAGGAAGCAGAAAAACACACCACAGTGTATGGTTTATGTAAAATGAAACTGAATCTGTATACACAAAATGAGAACAAAATGCAACATTTATTGGATTCTATTCACTTGGAACATAAAGCTGGAATTATAATAGCAGGTGTTCTCAGATAATTGTTTGAATGCCAGGAAATTACTCCAGTACAATGTTTGTCTACTACAAAGTATGCGTTAGTAATTTAGCTTAAAGGGTGACAGTATTTCTAGGTCTCCCAGGTCTGCTTTTTTTTCCTATGCTGATTTATCTTCTGTCACGGCTCCAGGTACTGTACACACAGCATCTTTCACACAGTACGCCCAAAAAAACCTGAAACCTGCTAAGAAAAACTGGTAAACAAAACCCTTTTAAAACTGTGATTCTTTCCCCAGATACTGATTAACACCACACACCCCCTAGAAACGGAACAGGAGAGAAGGTAGATGTAACACATGCATAATGCTAGACCTATGTATTTACAAAAGGAGGGGTTGCAACAAAGGATTAAATTATTTTCTGTCTGTGCAAAAAGTACACAAACAATACTGGAAGTAAAACTATCAGCCCCTTCATATCCTCCTATATGCAGGCCACTTCTGGGCAAAGTGCCCCCTCTTTCACAGCTGTATATGATCTCCAAAGTAGCTGGTATGCTGACTGACTCAAAACACTATTTGGGAAGTCAGTTTTGAACCATTATTGTGTTGTGGAGCAGTTGCAACTCCAGTTCAACAAGGTGCTGCAGTCTGTAGTCCCAGGAAACCATTGAAACAAGGAAGCCAGTTTACCCATTTCATCTTTTAATGAGTTAGAAGAAGTTATGATTTCATACAAAAAGCCACCTTCGTGCTCCTCCCCAAGCCACATACACTGCCCTAACTACTTCAAGTACCTAAATTCAGTTGCGTAATACTCAGCCACTTTATTTTTTCCCCCAAGTAGGAAATCAGGACTTTAATGCAGAACATGCAGATGTGCATATCCAAATGTGTGCATTTGTTTATGCATATTCATGCTTCATAAACCTTCTACTAAGGTCTAATTCTCACTTGTTCATAAATATCTGAGGAAGATTGAACTGAAAGGATTTTCACAGAGCAAACACTTTAAACCTCAGAGCTCGATTATATTTCCCGCTGTTATGCAAGCAGTTTAAAGCAGCAAAATACCTTCTAGAACTACCAAACACTTGTCCAACTAGTTGTCACGTAGCTATTGATTTCTCCATCTTCCCAACCAGATCACAGATATTCATTTCAGCCAAGTATTGATTCTTCTGGTCATCTACTACAGCCAGCTGGTTTTGGGGTTGTTTCTTTTCTGTTGTTTGTTTTGTGGTATGTTTGGTTGGTTTTTCTTAGTCTGTGGGCCAGATACCAGATCTCAGGTTTGTTCCAACCTGAGATCAGAACTCATGAGAAACACTCCATAGTGAATCAGTATTCACCAACCAAACACCTCTCTTGGGAAAGATTAGGCAACACTTTTTGCTGCCTGATCTCCCCAGACGAGTGAGGGCAGTTTAGTTTAGTTTAGTTTAGTTTAGTTTGCACTCCTTAAGAGCAAACTGCTCAAGAATTCATGCAAACATGCACCCTGCCTGTAGCTCCAATCTCACCTTTCTCCCAGCCAGGACTATCTCCCTCAAGTAGCTCTAGCAGAGGAGATTTTCATCTTCATGACCAAATCCTGAATTTTTATCACAGGATTTACAACCAGCAGAAGCAGCCGTTAATAACCCCATAATGAACCTGCACTGAATTCAAGCCTGAATCCAATTCTGCAATCATTACCTCTGAAGCCATAAGACCACTTGTTAAGGGGCAATATGTCTACAAATATCATCAAAAGCTGTGCCACTGAGTCACTGATTTTAAACTTGTTTCATCTTAAAAGTACTTTCAGGAAGTTTGTGTCTGTCCATGTTCTCTCCTAGGAAAAAAAAATAATCTCAGAAACAAAATAACAAATGAAATACGTTCTTGTTTTGACTGCAAAAGAACAGCCAAATTGATTCCAAGAACAGAATCAGGCTGGAAAGTAATACAAGAATGTAATTCCAGTAAAAGTAGATATCTGGATTCTAAGAAGAAGTTTGAAGGCAAAAACACCTCACATAAGAATCTTGCTTTAACTAAGGGAGTCACTGGTAGTTTCCCACTCAGCTGTAAATCAGAACGCTGCATATGCAGTAAAAGGGAAGAAGCTCATACAGCAGATGACAAAACAAAAAAAAACCCAAAAGCTATTCCAAATGAATAAGAAAATGGTATCATCTCTACAAGCTCATAGGAATATTTGCCCTCTATTTACACTTCTTAAAATCATGTCTGTCTTTTTTTCGCCTTGCTCTAGCTCCCCATGCTCAGTGGATCCTTGCTGGCATGTGTAGAGCCGCACACAGGACCCCAGCTGAGGATACAGAAAGAGCAAGATGGAAAAGTGAGCAACGAATGGAAAGAACAAATGTGACATGACAGAGATGCTTTGCAGATCCGTGTGAGAACCCCTCAGTATCATTTAAATCGGCTCCTCCCAGCAGCCAGAGAACATGCAGCTTTAGGATTCCTGATGCCTATTGAAGTGCAGGCAGATCTACAGCTTTAGCACCCACAAATCAAATTTTGCTCCACCATCCACTTCGATTTGTTGACCATGACAACTACCCCCAGCTGCTTGTGGTTAAAAGCCACCCCTGTTGTATGGCACCATTTAACTGTGGTAGCTATTGGCAGCTATGTTCTGCAGGACAGAAGTATAAATGGGCTAAAATATGGAGGCTGTGACTGGGAGTAGCTAGTAAGAATGGCAACTTGGACACAAACTTTGGTTCAGGACGCTCCCTTGACAACACCAATTACCAAAAGTGGGCTGTTGTAGCAATGATCCTTTCCATACATACTGATAGCTGTATCTGTATATACACACCATGCAACCTGATGCTTAAATTTGTGGTTTAGTGTCTAATACTGATCATCACAGAAGATCTACAGTGTGATCTGTCATGGCCATTATTCTACTAGAGACAAATAATCAATAGCATCTCTTCTTATGACTCTTGCAAGCCTAGGGGTGCTGTTGCAGCAGTAGGTGCAGGATGTGCAGTGATGTCCCAGAGAAGGGGTAGCAAATGGCTAGCCAGATGCAGATACAGATGCACTAATAATGTCCTGAGGTACGCTGCCACCTTGTTGTAGTTTAGAGAGATGACAGTGAGCACGCTTTACTCCTTCCATTTCATTGACAGCAAGGTTAGCTGGCACCTAGACAAGTGCTGCTGTCTTTGTTGCTGCAGTGGAGATTAATGGTGATGAGGGCGCTGGCTATTTAACAGTACAGCCTGGGAGTCCTGCAGAACACATCAATCTGATTCAAAGGCACTGGAAAAACCCAAACAACTTTCTCCCTTTCAGCCTTAATACTAAAACATACTTAAAACCACGTATCATTTGACGGGTTCTGGTTTGTCTAGAGCAATATATGCTTGTCTAACAACAGGAACAATGTTCCATAGCAAGCAGGATTATGCATCTAGATTGTCAGTAGGTTTAAGTCAGCCTAAGGAGTCTTTGACTTTCTCAAAATCTGTAGTGGGCAGCATATTTCACAATAAATGAGGTATTTTTGCTCACACCTATATATTACCTGTTGCCAGGGACTAAAGTAAATTTCATCCTATTCTGGAATAAAGGATTAGGGAGGAAAAGGGTGAGAAAACAAGCCTTGTCTTCACTCCTACCGGTCAGCACTAGCAATTTAAACAAAATAAAGGAGAAAATCCAGTGGCCTTATAGCTTCTGCTACAGAACCCTCCCGCCTGGGACATCATGGTCCTTCTAACCAACACAGTGTTTACTGCCTGAGCACAGTGGTGGTGGTGGAAGAAGAAGTGGTGGGATGGCAGGGGATGTTGTCCCTGCAGCAAACCCAAGCTCAGCTTCCTCTTTACCATCCCTCACCAAAGATACTGTCTTAAACCAGCCTGGAAAGTCTGTTGGGGATTACAGTCTGGATAGGAAAAAATACACCCTAACCACAAATGTTTTAGCAACAACAGTCATTTCTTACAAAATGGAGGGAACCAGAGTCATCAAGAAGCTGAAAGATGAAGAAAGCAAGGATCTGTGAACTAACCTTTTGTGTAAATCAAGACTGGCTCCAGCAAATTGAGACAAGTTACACTGGAAGAAAGACTGTAAACAGGTTCAGAATCTAACCCACAGCCCTGCATTTCATCACACTGGCAATATATAAAAAAGAATAAAGTCTGAATGCACACATTGAAAAAGAAGCACAAACATTTTAGAAGCTAGAGGTCCAAGGTTGCAGAACTGGAGGCTTTGTGGATGTTGTGTCACTAGGGATAAATTCAGTATGAAACGCTGTCACTCACATCACACGGATGTGAAAAGAAACCTATAGGATGCAAAGAAATTAGAAATTCAGTTCTTTGGATGATCTGTGGCCTGTTGGCATATCTGCCTGTTCAGGATATCCCCCCACAGTTCTTGGAGTTCTTCACAGACACACAAGCTTAATGGGTGCATCTTAAAATAGCCATTTTTAAGAGCTGTGTTTTTACCTATATAACCCAGGACAAAAGTGGTTTGAAAATATACAGTCACATAGCTTTATCTCCACTGATACAGAAACATTCCCTTAACTGGCACTGCTCTGTATCACAGACAGTCTTTCGCAGTGATCTTCTCCAAGTTACAGGTGGGGCTTTTCTTACTATTTCCTCAGGTGCTTGTAGAGCTTATACCAAGACTCTGTGACCAATTACCATGAGACAGCTAAAGCAAGAGAGTAAGTTAATTAGTTAAAGAACACGAAATTGAAATCAAATGACCTTGTTTCTGTGCTCAGGATAGGATTTTGGACATTTTCTAAGAAAATGGAAGAAAAGGCAATACAGTAGGACCTTAGCACTAATGATCTGAAAGCTCTGTTTGCTGGAAACCAGAACAATACAATTCATAAGTAAGGTGTTTGAAAAAGGGTTGGAAAGAGAAAAGGCTACAGGTTAACTAATTTTTTTAGCTTAATTCATTTAAAATACAGAGCTTGGAGATTTTTTTTAAGTAGATAATGTGATCTGTTCAGACATTTCTCAGTATCTTTTATTTTCTGGCTGTCAGCAAGAAGCAATGCTATCCTACGCCATACAATCTATTGCTGTGGGAGATGACAGCACTGTTCATCCCATCCTTTCTTTCCTTCATCTCGACTGGAATTGAAGACTGAAAATCCGTGTCTCTCTACACCCGGGAGATATGTAAACTACAAGGGAAACATAGCTAAGGTCTTGCCTGCATGCGTTGTACACCATATAAGGCAACACTCTTTACTTTCCCTTTCTATTACTGCATTTCTACTCCAGCATGTTTGGCTGTACTAAGCCACACGGTACAGCAAAAGCTATTTATGAACTCTCACATCTGTACACACACAGGTAACAACACAGGACTGTAGTCACTGGGAACATTCTGATACAACATTTTTTAAGGGAAACGTTATTTCCTTGATTTTTGCAGGAAGAAGGCGAGGAGCCTGCTCAGGACTCTCATTTAAAGCACACAGCATTTAAAGCACTGATGGGAGACCAAAGCAGACATTCAAAATCCCACTAAGCTTCACCTTTGAAGATGAAATGCCGTTTTGGATGCTCATTTAACCTTAGGTTTAATTGATCCAGATGTCACTTGCGTGACAGAAAGAGTAGCTTCTGAGCAAAGTGCTCACAAGAAGGAAATGAAACCACTAACACAATGTGAGGAGCTGAAAATAAACAAGGAGTGATGCAGCAAACACGCTTAAGTCACGGACACTGCACATTTTGGATGGCCTCTGCTTAAGGATGTCAATCAAAGGCTCTTCAGAAACCCATAGATGACTTTTAAAAAATCCAATCCTGAAGGACTCTGAGACACTTCACCTGTCACAGAATTCCTCAAATCCTTCTGCTGGGTCTCTAACACGAGAATCACAGAACCATAGAATGGTTTGGGTTGAAAAGTACCTTAAAGATCATCCAGTTCCAATCCCTCTGCCATGGGCAGGGACACCTTCCACTAGAGCAGGTTGCTCAAGGCCCTGTTCAGCCTGGCCTTGAACACTGCCAGGATGGAGCATGTCCCTGTGCTAGCTTTTGTTGTTGGAGTGAATTAATAAAAAGAATTATCACCCCCATAGCACTGGATGGCATTAGCAAGTGAAAAACTGATTCATGTTCTTTTCTCCCCCAAAAGATTATTTGGCTCTGTTACAAAGTGAAAAAAAGCCTTTTCTAAATTGCTAGCAAAATAAAAATTTCCATGTATTCTCAACTTCCAGAAAATCATTCATTATTGTTTAAAACTTTTTACGTTAAAAATACGGAGATTTTATAGAAAAACAATGATACC
This sequence comes from Coracopsis vasa, assembly GCA_026283785.1. NCBI lineage: Eukaryota > Metazoa > Chordata > Aves > Psittaciformes > Psittacidae > Coracopsis > Coracopsis vasa. Next base: position 17,433 of record JANHGB010003561.1, on the reverse strand, counting down.
TTGGCTTTTCAGAACAAAAAAATCTGACTAATGTCTCATACATATGTAGTGTTATAGTGCCACCAAGTCTGCTTTTTCTCTTGGGACAAAAGAATCTGTTCCACTTTATATCTTTGAAGATTTTATTCACTTTTTTTTTTCCCCTAAAGGAATTAAACTAAGGTAAAGTAGCATCAGATAACCAGAGGCAGCACCAACCCTCAGCAACACTACTTGAGCTGATGCACACTCCTGGTCTTCAGGGGAAGGATGCCAATCCATGCACAGCCCCGCTTCCCTTCTCTTTCCCACAGCCTTATGTTTGTATATGGCCCTGTGCTGTGGAGTGATAATGTTGCCTATCTTGTAGAACCAGTTCCTGCACTTGTAAAATACAAATAATATTTCATCTGGTTTAAAAAACATGCTCAGGTACCTACTGCAACTTAATTTTCTTCCTATTTATTTTGTGTTGACTACTGTGCTGTATCCTCAGGGATTTCAGCCTTTACTTTTAGATCACTTGATATAACAAATCTAATAAACCGACCCAAGAAAAACACACTAATGGAAGCTAATCCCTTTACTATTAAAAAAGGGCTATTTAAGTTATACAGTAAAGAGGAATCAAATGCTTCAGCTACTCTTAGCCACCATTTGGGAAAGGAACATCATGTTAATGACACACAAGTATCACACAGTTTGATTTTACTTGCCATAGTTGCAGAAGCGCCAAACTTTATCAAAGCACAAGATGCTAACAAAGACTAGCCTGGCCTGTTTCATTTTCAGTTTATCTTGTGCCTTTGATGGCAAGTTGTATGCACTTCAGAGCTTCCCCTTTCTCATTCACCAAATCGCTCTTAGAAATATCGCAACAGGAACAAGCGAGTCCTTTAAAACCATGCTAAGAACATGACTACGAACCACATCTTTAAATAAACTGCTGTCTTCTTCAAAAGGAAGTACTTGCTGTGAATTATTCTAATGTGTAAGACAACAAATGGCATTTTGACTTGCATTTCATAGAGCTTTCCCAACACCAACTAGCACAGCTTCCCAGCCCTTCTCTAAGGATGGCGGCTGTTCCTTCTCCTGCTGCGGAGGAAGAGGGACTGTGAAACCCCGTGAGTGCCTTGGAGGTCAGAGAGGAAGTTTGGGGTAACGCTAAGCTCAGCTCCTGGCTCTCTCAGCTGCCAGATCCTCCTCCTGAACCAAACCCAGCAATCGCTTCTCCCCAGGCAAAGCGGTCACTGCTGCTGCCCAGAGTGAGATCCTTTAGCCAAAATGGAAAATGGAGGGGAAGGAGGGAATCTTCAACACCTTTCCACCTCTTTTCTATCTCTTCATCTTCTCAAGATCTTAAATCACTGATTATCAGTGGTAAACAAGGAGATCGACCAACCCCTTCCTTCAAGCCAGCTGGTGGTTAAACCAGCAGCACCTAACCAGGCACTGCACGACTGCACCAGCCAATTCTACTTGTGACTTCCTGATGCTACCACACAACAGGAGCTCGATTCGTCAGGATCCTTCTTTTTCCAGACCATGCAGAAACCTTGCTAGCTATAAAAAATAATAGGCTGAAACGAAACCCTCTGCCCACCTGTGACTCAAACAAAAAATCAGAGGGCTCAGATCCCAACCTGGCATTGCTGTCCTATAGCACAGGAAAAAACACTTGGTAATGAGCTGTTCATTACTGAATCACATCACATTCATACGTATTCTGAGCAATCTGTTGCTAGCTGCTGATTAATTTGATAACTTAGTGGACTTTGAAGATTTTTCCACAAAGGAATGCTGGACCTGAAGGTTTTGTTGTTGTTTAGTTCAAATGAAGCAACAGTACTGGAACAAAATAGCTTGACTCCTGAGCAGAGGTAGGAATAAGATAACTCTGTTTGCATTGTGGCAGACCTTGAAATCAGATCAAACAGCAACTGTGAAGCAGCCTGCCTCTTCTGAGCTGCAAGAGCAGGTGTAAAGCATTATTTAACATTGCACTCTTAAGGTGAGATTAGATCCACAACTTGGAGAGACTGGTTCACAAACAACCCTAATCAACAAATCTTTCACAGGAGGTATACTGTTCAATATAAAATATATCTTTGAACTTGGTGATCTTGGGAGATTTATTCTGTCATACTTTCAGTCCTGTAATTTTGCATCATCAAAGTGAAACTCAACTGACTAATTTTAATCTTAGCTAAATGTAAACAGATATTCTTCCATTTCTGTAGATGGTTTTACATTTAAGGATGTCAAAATATGCTGCAGAGTCCATTAAATGGCATTCTTTTTTGTAGGCGAAGGGGAGCAAATGGTGCAGAGAGAACTGCAATGATCCCCCTGCAAGTCAGGGAGCAGCAGTGTTTAAAGGAGACCCACTGTGAGCCCTTGTGCTTTCCTTAGCAAGCTGCTCCTCGTACCAGAGGCTGCTGTGCTGTTGTGACTCCAGAACACCAGCCCTTCTTCAGCATCTAAAAACAGGGCCTGGGGAATGTGTTTCTTTTGATGAAGCAGGCTTGTAGCTGGTGAGACTACATGTAAGCTAAGGTCTAACAAATGCCTCCCAAAGGCTGTTCCTGCTGGCATCCCCTCGCTGTCCTGGGCAGCTGGCGTTCCACTGAGTAACTCCCTTCCAGCCATGGGGATGGTGGGGCATAAAATCATAGAATGTTTTGTGTTGGAAAGGATCTCAAAGCTCATCTAGTTCCACCCCCCTGCCATGGGCAGGAACACCTTCCCCTAGGCCAGTTTGCTCAAAGCTCCATCCAACCTGGCCTTGAACACTGCCAGGGATGGCGCAGCCACAGCTTCCTCAGGGAGCCTATTCCAGTGCCTCACCACCCTCACAGCGAAGAATTTCTTCCTTATATCCAACTTAAGTCTCCTCTGTTTAAGCGTGAACTCATTACCCCTTGTCCTATTGCTACAGTCCCTGATGAAGAGTCCATCTCCAGCACCCTTGTAGGCCCCCTTCAGATACTGGAAGGCTGCTATGAGGTCTCCACACAGCCTTCTCCTCTTCAGGCTGAACAGCCCCAACTTTCTTAGCCTGTCTTCGTGGCATGATCGTGGCATGGCAGTGGAGGAGCCTACTGGAAATACATTTGGCACATGCACTTTAGCAGGGGAGCCTCATGCTGAAGGACCAAGCCACAGAGCACAGCAGGTGCTGGAGGCACCCAGAACGTGCGGTGGGTGCATGGTGCTGTGCGCCCAGGGACAGTGGGCATCAGCACAACTGCCCACACAGCTTCAGCTTTCTCCATGGCTGGCTGAGCGATCCAGGCTCAGCAGAGCCAGATCCTAGGTATGGTCTTGAGTAAGTGAGATCTGAGCATCAGACAGAACCAGGGACCAAGCTTCCACTAAACACTGGGAAAAAAATAGAACTGGGCTCAAACCTCACTGCCTCTTTCTGCTGGTAAGGAGATGGATCTGGATTTCTTAGTCACACAGCCTTGGTATTGAAGGTCTCAACACGGATCTGAACAGATCATAGCTAAAATTGCCATAAGAGTACAACAAAATTCCACTGCTAAATCCAGAGAATGGCACTGCATTTCCCCCTAAGACTCTCTGTTTTATTCTCTGCTGCTGGTCAAGTCCTTGAACAAGAATAAAACAAGTATTTGCCAGTTTCAAGGCCAAAGCTATACAGTTACAGCTCATTTGTGCTCTGGCTCTTCTGGAAAGATGGTTACAGTGAATGGAGTTACTGTCTAGTCTCCCTTTATAAACACAACACACAGGGGTTTCAGTCTGTGCATCATTATTGTTGTGTAAAATAAATGTGATTTTGTTATTTTTACAAATTAAAAAAGTATAAATTTACTAGTTCATGGCATTTTTAAATGAAAATCTGTATTCACATCTCAGAGTATTACCATCCATCCCTGAAAATGGCCCCAGCAATTGCCTGCGAGCCCAGATGAGCTAGGAAAAGTCAAAATGCAGCACCAACCTGACCTGACTGTAGCTGATAAAGACACAACTGCCCTCTCTCCCCCTTAGTTTCCCAATATTCCAGCTCCATTTCAAAGCCCCCATACTTTTAGAAAACACGGTGCTGGCGAGCTGAAGGCAGTAGTCTCTTCTGGAAGCGTACACACAGAACCGAACTTCATTTTTCCCTCTAAGCATGTTAAACCTCATGCAGATCTAAATGTCTGCCAGACACAGCGTTCCCAGGAAAGTAGATGGACTAAGCCTGCCTCCTGAAGGTCCACGAGGAACCTGCCTGTAAGAACACCACAAGCAGTTGTCTCTGCTAATGGTAGATCTGAAATCTCATTAGAGATGGCAGAAAAAATTACTGCATTTGACTTCTGTGGCTCTTTGTGTAACCAAGGTCTTGACTGTAATTATATGTCTACACAGAATGCATACTCTGTATATCTATAGAAAGTTGTATTATAGTCTCACATCACAGACCAGTTTCATTATAAATCATAACCCTTAATCTGAGTAGAGGCAGTAACTTTCAGGACAGATGAAGCAGAAAGACTTTCAAAACTCCATCTAATCATTTGGTCCTTCAAAAGGCATCAGTGAAGTTAGAATCTAGGAGTGGTCCTACAGCCCACTAAAGTCCCTGGGTACTTCATGGCATCCTGTAAGCTTTGGGTTCGGAGTGCAACATCTGTACAAATCCTAAACCTCAGAAAACTGACTGTACAAGGACAAATGGGACTGATCGCATTGGCAGATGCAGAGCTTGTGGCAGCTAGAAGTCATTTTGTATACAAGGAATTTAGGATACAGCACAAAACAGGCTCGATTTCTGTGAGAAGATGGGGTTAACCTGTCTCTTGCAGGCAGCCTAGCTCCTAGTATGATCTCTCTTATGAATAATTCCTTTTCTTTTTCTCTTGCAGTGCTTAGAAGGATGCAACAGAGCAGGAGGCTGAAAGCTCAGCTACCCAAAACTCTCCAACTTAATGCACTCCTGCTGAGTATGGCAGGGCCCCAAAGAAAGAGGAAGCCAAGTGGAGAGTGTCCAAGCAGTAGGATTTACCACAGAGCTCAGAAAACAAACTGGAAGACAAAGCACTATATTGCATTTTAGACCCTAAGTCTGTCACTTCCACGGGCTTAGCATCTCACTCGGATTCACATTCACATTCATATTCACATCTCACATTGATCCTGCAGCAGGATCCATGCAAGCATGAAGTCCTATATAACATTAATTACCCATTGCCCCTTAGCAGCATTACTTTTTCCATACGGCTTGTAGCATCCATAATAATTTTCCAGGGGATACACCAACAAGTGTAACCAAAATAAAATGCCCTCACATGGGAAGCATGTATAGTGCATTACTCTCTGTGTCACACACTTCATCACTTTCCACAATTTTTTGTACATTTGTGCATCTTTGAAGTAAAAAGGGTGAGAAAAGAAGCCTGGTTCTGTTTATTACACAGATAACATGTTCCCAAACACAATCCCCTGTTAAAACTGTGAGAACAACACGTAAGTTTCAAATGCATTAAAACGTAAACAGCATAAAAAATAAGCCATGAGTATTTACTGGTGGTGCAATTAGAAGCAGATCACAGTTCAGGTGTCACATGCTACAGTGCTCTGGCAGATACATAAAACACTAGTGAGACACGGCACGGTTTTCAGTCTCCTCATCTAGCACAAAGCTGAGAGATTTTCTAATGTAGAGAAATAAAATCAGATTCAACTATATACACAGTGGTGAGATCTTGTATCCAAGTGTAAGCAAATCACTAAAGCTGACAATCAATCAGAGATGATATAAACCCGTGGATATTGTTTGAGGCAAGTAAAGATGAGCCCTTCTTTAAATCTAGCCACTAATACGAATGAGAGGGTTGGAAAACTAGTGTGTTGCTGCTTCATACTTGAAACCATACTTAGATGCCAGGGAATGCTAAAACAAACAACAGTGACAAAAAACTACTCTTTCTGAGGTAAGAAACGTGGGGAGAGGGAGGTAAGAGAAGAAAACCACTAGAACACTCTTTGTGGAAGAACACTCACTAGTGATGCCTTACTGTCAATATGACTCTTGCTACAGCTATGAGCCTTCCTGAACATGGAAGGTCATATAACCTCAGGAACTGTGTCTTCAGAACCAAACCAAAACCCACCTTATTTACTCATACAATCCTGAATCCTTTCCAAATGTTTTCTTTCATATAGGGAAAGCTGGCATTAACAAACTTGGCAGAATCTTTGAAAAGCTTCTTTCTCTGTCTCTCAAATCATAGAATCATTGAATCATTGAATGGTTTGGACTGGAAACGATCATCCAGTTCCAACCCCCCTGCCATGGGCAGGGATTCCTCACACTAGACCATGTTACCCAAAGCTCTGTCCCACCTGGCCTTGAACACTGCCAGGGATGGAGCATTTACCACTTCTTTGGGCAACGGTTCCAGTGCCTCACCACCCTCACAAAGAGAAGAACTTCTTATGTCCTGTTAAAGGTAAGAAATATTTTATAAAAAATAATCTTCTGTTCCCATAAGTGTTTATGAAAAAAAAAAAAAGTCCAACCAGTAACTGCTGCCTCAAAAAAAAAATATAACAGAATAAATTTACAGACTTAAAGTGCTAACAAGTCAAATCAGACTTCAAAACAAAGCTATAGCAACTACTCCATTAATATCACACTTTTAATGAGAATATACTCGAGTCAGCTTTTTCCCTAAAATTTAAGCCCCTTTCTTATAAAGAATGGGAGGAGTAAAACCATTCTATTCACCTAATAATGCAGAGTGAGTGTGCAAAAATGCACACATACATACACTGCCGAACACAATCAGAATTATATACCTGTGAACACAGGGTCCTATTCAGCTGAGTAAGGCTCCTGTTCACGTCAAGAGAAGCCTGTTGAGCCAGGAGTTTTGGCACCCAATCCTGGCAATGAGGGAGCAGGGAGCTCTGGCACCCAGTCCTTGCAGTCAGCAGACCAGCTTGTCACAGCAGGCTATGCGTGGTCACAGGCGTGTTTAGATATTTCAGGGTTTTTTTGAATGAGTTACCCATATGTGTCCAAAGTCACCTGAATCTGCACTGAAATTACTTACCAGAACCTGTTCCAACACTGCAGTTATTTAATTCCCCAGATATATCATTTTGATATAAAATAGTTTGTGTGACACTAATAAATCAGAATGAGAATGTACTCCGTGAACAGATGATGCAGCTGAAAGATTATATTGAGGGCATGCAGAAACACTGTAAGTTCCCTGTTGGTGAGTTCTCTCATTTGGGATAAATCTTTTTTAGAATACATACAATGACTGTTTGATAAAAAAAAGAAAAAAAAGCTTGTTACAATGAAAGGGGAATACTGACTACACATAAATAATGTCAAGCAAAAGAGTAAACCATAGCTAGGCCTGACAAACCAGTGCCAGGTATTAAAGTTGGATGCCCTGAGGCAGAGCAGCACAGTTCATTTGAAGTGATTTGGAAATACACAATTGAAGGCACATTGCAAAATTGTTCCAAAATGCACTCACCCTTGGCTGAAGCATGGCATTGAAACTGCCATCAGCAAAGCTGTAACCATCTATTCCCAAGAAGAACCTGACCCAAGCCTGTCAAGACATTCAGAAGTAAAGTTTGCAGTATTCCTTAATCATGGAAGGCAAAAATGTGAAGGGTTTCTGATGCTCTTACAAGGCATCTGGTACAGCATCTCCTTCATTTCTGCACTGTTTTGTCTTATCTCCGTACTCTCATACTCTTTTTTCTAATCTTACATTGGTTGCAATTTCCACACTTTTGCCTTGGTTCAATTAGCCTGGTTCCCTGTGGAAATCAGACCTCCAGGATCAGTCTACGAATATGTCTGTAATAAACTTTTGATGTTGATTTCAGACCACATACTGCAGATGTCAGGTATGATAAGCTCAGTATGTATTTTCTAATACCAGAGTGAGAGAAGGCCAAAGGTTTTGATTTTGTTGGCCAAATCAAATGAGGCAGTCTCCATGTAGCTGTCAAAGTATTTGACAGAAGAAAAGCTGTAGGAGAAGGGATGGAATTTCAAAGGATACATGGTGAGAGCAAAAAATAGTATAATTTATTTTTTATAATTTATTTTTTAGAAGTCTATGAATGAAAAGGCTCAAGACCATACGAAAGTGAGTTTCTGCAGTATTATCTGCAGCCACTGGGCTTAACATACACACCTTTGTGAACCAGCTAAATTCATAGCAGCAGCTATATTCAAGCTAATATTGAGATTTTCATTACTAAGCTTTACTATCTTCCACAATAAATGGGACTGCTGCTGGAATCTGAGGGAATTTTGCAGTCTTGCACAACGCTCAATAAAGCTTCTGTGTAGTGTCTGTGTGCTTAAAAGGAAGAAGAAAGGGCTGTATACGAATAAACTGGTTCAACAGAAAGTGTCAAAGCCTAGCTGATGCCTTCTATTTTATTTTAACCCCACTGCAACTGGTGGAGAGTCAACACAGGACAGTGGAGGTGATGGCTGTATAAACTGGACTGAGCTGCAGCACAGTGACAGCTGAACATTAGTCCCAGCTGCTCCTGTCACATCCATCCTTGCGCCACTTCTCATTGCAGTTCAGAAAGTAATTTCCTAAAGAAATGGACTTCCTCTGCATTAAGCAGCGTAGCGAAGAATCCCATATTCCTTAATCCCACTTCTGGGACTTAAGCGTTGCGGTTGTTGGAAGAAACTGCTACTTGTAAACCTAGAATTTAATTAAAGCATCCCCAGGACTTTTCTTCTGTGATTCAGTGACCCTTCTCTCACTGGCTAACCAGGATTTATTTGCAAACCGTTACAGCTACTACAGACAAAAGAGGTCCCCAAGCTGCACCAGTAGCTGTAATTAAAACATGAGCATATGTCAATATGTAATTGACTTCTCAAGGAATTCAGTGCAGCCACACAAACAAGCAGCTCTGACAAGCTTTTGGCATTCAGGCAGCAGCTAGTGCTGCCAGAAACTGGAACAAGAGCAGGAAGAGACTAAGAAAACCAGTTTCTTCTGCAAAGATTTTTCTAAGATCATCTTAGGACATATCCAGGCCCATGAAACCCATGCTGCTTAGGGATCGGAGATCCAGGTGAGCAACAGTGCTGCAGAACTTCAAAGCCTTTCCTCCTGCTTTTGGCCAGTAAGAGCTTATTTACTGCGGTGTGAATGACAGGACCACAGGGGTAAGTACAATGAATATGGGCTGTAGTTATCAAAATTATAAATAGTGACATTGGATTGGAGCACAACATCTCACCAGAAATGAGACCCCTGAACTGTAATTGCATGTGCATCTCTGCAAGCAGTCTGGGAGGGGAGGACTGGGGGCAGGATTCTTTGCCCATGTGAGCAATGCCTTGGTTAATTGTACAGAGCGAATGGCTCTTCTTTGAGAAGGAGGCTAATAATGGCATTTCTCTCTCTGCAATTAGTCCTGATAGTGATAGGTATAGGCTATCACTGACCCCACCGACCATAAACACAGAAAGTTAGAAAGCCCAACCAGATCCACATGGTGTTTTTGCATGTGGGGAGGCCACATGTTCCTGTTCTGAAATGAACCATAAGGTGGCATTGCTTTGAAACATTACATCTGAATATTTCCCCTGACATTTTCTGTACTCTACAAGAACACAGAGAATTCACACTGAAATCGAGGGAATAAAGCCATCCTACAGAAACCTCAGTGATACACTGAGGATTAACATCATTGTATGTTAACCCTCACTGTATCACATATGTTACATGTACTTTCAAGTATATTATTTACTCTCAAATTGTCCAGTTTTGTCCTGAAAAACAACATGTCTCAGATACTTTTGTTCAAGCACTGTGTCTCTTACTTCAAGATGTATGTTTGTGTGTGTAACACACCCACACTTTATACAACGGACTGCCCTCTGACATGTAATAGATCCCTCTCCTTTTCTGTGCCACATTAACAGCCAACAAAGATACTTGCAAGAAGCAGTTTTCTGTTTCACATCTAATGTGCAGGTCAAGACTGGCAGAGTTTAGGAAAGCAGGTCACAGGACATGAATAGTAGTTACGATAAAATAAAGATTCCCTGTGACTTGACCTGCTGTTGCAAAACAACACAGGACCTAAAGCTGGCTAGAAAAAGGCAGGAGATTATGACAGTCTGGGTGGGAATAGTGCAAGACTGTGATTCTTAAATCTTCTGGAGTGCAAAGGTACGGACTCTACTGAATCTCCAAGTATCCTGTGCACACACAGAGAATGAGATGCTGATTGTATGTCTGTGGACAGTGCCAGTTATGCATAGCACAAGGAAGAAAAATGGGTCAGAAGATAAATACACATCAATTGAGGAACCTTCTGCAGGGCTGTCCTGTAGGAGCCCTGTTGATCTGAAAATAGCAAGGGCATGAGTTCAGGTCCCCCTTGATCTTCTGTATCCAGCTGGTCTCCTGTACCGCAAAGAACTCCTCAGCTTTCAGGTAGCCCTTTACTAGGAACATGCAAGGTCCCAAAACACAGTTATTTTTGCAGTCTCTACCACAAAGTATGGCTTGTCCACCTCCAGCTACCACATGCTATACAAAAGAACACATTAGGGACAGATGGCAGAACTACCTGAGCCTAGCCTTAGGTATTTTCTTTCTTACAGGTACTTTGGATGTAGCAGTACATCCCAGTAGTGACCCTGCACTGGCATCCTTTCAACCAAATGATTGAAGTGTTTAAAAAGCCAGTGAGATTATGGATGGGTCACAGACCACTTTCCAAGCACACTGCACATTGAAATAATGAAGCAGTGTCAGCTACAGATTTGACTTCAGGCCATGGAGTTGCTAGTGAGTTGACCTGGGCTGCATCTCAACAGACAAACAACATCATTCATTCATGCATCTCTCTGTTTGGATTCACCTATTTGTTCTGCCCACGGAGCAGAAGACACACTCATATACAGTCTGGCAGAATGCAAAGCAGTCAAGTAGAACAGCTGGAGATCCACCAACAGAGTCCACCCATACCAACATGAGGATGTCCTCATTTACTATAAACTTACTGGTATTTCAAAGAGGAGAATATGCTAATTCATATCAAGAATGTAAACATAGATCTCTTCAGAGTGTAGTGACCCAGATGATTTTGAGTTGATCCCTGCCACCCTGGTAAGGTAATGTGAAGCTGATTTCTGCTAGAGTTGTTTGAAAAACCTTCCATGCATTTAAAAACCAAAAGGCAGTGATAATGGGAGGCAGGAGGATGGAGGAATTTGTGAACATCAGAATGCAGAGTTAATATGATTCTATCAGTAAGACTCATATGATGAGTTTTAATCTTTTCTTTTTTTCCCCTCTTTTGAGCATCCAAGACTGTCTTTATTTCAAGTATCACCATAGGAGTAGTAATTAATTCAAATGAAGTGGGATTTACTCTGAATGAGCAAGAAAAATATTCCAAAACATTCTGAGCTCCAAACCTTAACAAAAAGAAAAGGATTTCTCTTTAAAGTACAACTTCCACAGAAAATTAAGCCCATCTTTTTTTTTTTTTTTGAGTCAGCAAATACACTGTGTAAAAATGGCACATTGGCTTTGAGAAACAGGGTATCAATTCTCCTTTTCTGTCCCTAGTAATAGCTAACTGAAGACTACAGTGCCAATGAGAAGCACTTGGACCTACTTGGCTCTTATCTTGGATCTTCTTGAGTTGGATACTAATAGCAGTTACTGAACTGGAGCCCAAACATTAAATACTGATACACACTTTCAATCCAAAACAGAAGCACTTCAATTATCCGAGCCTTGTGTTATCCCAGATGAGGTCATTATTCTTAATGCTTATCATATTGAATATTCCTACCATTTTCTTAAAGCATGATTATCAAAATCACCCTTTGTCCCTTGTGGTTTATGGATAATTGAGGTTTATACATTTCATGCAAAACAGGTCTTGTATCTCATTAAACAGAACCATCTGCATTTCCACAGTGTAATTCCCGAACATAATCTGTGCAGTTTATATCCTGATGACTGGACAGTGTGATTATGTTAACTATAAGATAAACACAGCTCTGAAACTGCTAAGTCTAAAACTGCTAGAAACCCATAAATCAAGTGGCAGGGCTCCAGTTTTGGAAGCAGACTGATTTTCTGCGCTCTGAATAGGCATGCAAAATGGCACCATTTGTTACGTTATTCAAGCTGTTTAGCTGAACAGCATTTTACTCATGTCTAACTTACACTGGTACTAGTCATCAGTTGTTTTTAGTAGGAGTGAGAAAGCAAATCATACACAGCTCAATCAGTTTAAACTACAAAAAATGTGACATGCAGATACTAATTCTTTGTCTGTTGTAGCAATGCAGGATACTTAAACAGAGCGAGCTCAGCTTGAGTTCACATCCCCCTTTTTTATATACCAGAGATGGACTACACAGAACGCCTCAGCATGAATTAATTCCCACGTGTTTACCTCAAACGCAGAACATACAACAGTACCGGCATCAGATTCACTCGTCACTATTACTAGTATCAGCCTGGCGCTCCTAAACAGGGAAACAAACCCCACAAGACACACAATCAAAGTCATGGGGGAAACGGAATGCTTTACTTATCAATAGCCCACTTTCTTGGGAAGAGCCAACGGAGAGCATAGGGAGGTTCACACTGCCCAAGCGTAACAGGAGCCTTGTTCTCAGGGAGCAGCGTGTCCCAACCACTAAGAGAACAATTCTCAAAATATATTATTAGTGAAAATTGGGACATAGGCTTCCTGTTTTCAGGAAGATGAGTTTACAGGTGATACATGAATCTAATCCAGCTCTTTAAGTAAATTGCATTGCTCTTTCGTACCTCATTATCCGAAAAGCATCCTAGCAGTGTAAGACAGATGAGACAGACCTCTACACAAAGTCCTAACCACAGGGCAACGCCATGCCGAGGTGCTGGCTCTGACAAGGCTAACGGGAAAGAAGTGGGATTCAGTGAAATGAGAGGGAAAAGAAAACATCATGCCACAACCCACTGACTGCAGAAAAGACAGAGCAGCACTGAGAGCTAGAGAAGGGACAACAGAGTAGCCATGAGGGAACCAGGAAGAGCTACACAAGCATCACATAGCAGGAGACAGGGATGAGGGCTAAGGCAAGCCATTACTGCAGAGGATGACAGTGAAGTGTGAAAGGTCGTGGCACTGGTGGATGGACCCCAAGAGGACACGAGTACAAACAAAGGTGGGAGGTAGTGTCTGTGGGAGCACCTCCTTTGGCAGGAGAGCAGAAAGGGAAGTGCCTGCAGAAAATAAAGGGGTTATCATGGAGCAACTCAAGGTACAGAAAGAATGATCTTTACAGCTTCTGAAATGATGTTACTGTGAGCCAGTCAGCCTATCATCTGTACACAGATTGCAATGGGCATTAGAATCAGCAGGGATACAGCTGGCGAGTTCTGTGCCATATAAAATGCCTCAGAAGGGTTGCTTCATGGATATTTCAGTGTGCAGAAACTTAATTTGATGAGAAACACAATTATCTGTGCCCTAGTTCCTTGCTATACCTCAGTATTTGTTTTATAAGATATTACTCATGACACATCTCTAGATTTACTATATATACATGTATATATACACACATATATAGAAACTTAAATGATGTTCAGTGACCATTGGTCAGAAGATACTAGTGTTTGTAAGAGAAATACATGACAGTGTTTTAAAATTAATAATACTGAATAGACTTTCATTTTTACCTTTTTATTCATGAAAGAAGATTCTCCCCCAAGAAGTGATTTTATACAGCCAGAATTCGTTTACAGACTTCACTTGAAAAATTAAATTCATCATACTGATTTCTACCCTACAGTGGTTTAATGTAGTTCCATATGTGCTGCTCTTAACCATAAATCCACCTACCTGGGAAGACAATCTCAGCTAAGGGTGTCTAGTTTGAGTTTAGCTCTTTGCAGGATTAAGCCCTATGACGCAGAAATAGTTTGCAGTACAGAGGAGGTCAGATTAGAGTAATTCTCTAAGTGAGGCTGCAGACTGTATCTCGTGCAGCAGGTTGCCAAGGAGCTGCTATGAGAACAAATACAGATGGGAGGAGGTGGATGCAGCAAGGATGGAACTACGCTGAAAAGGCTTTGGCTACAAAGGATGACAATAACAGGCAGTAGGAGCAGACAAAGCCCAGGACCAACAGAGCCCAGCCAAGGGTGCTCCAGCAGAACCAGTAGAAAGGCCCCTGAAGGTCTCAGCAATGCCTCCTCCCTTAGCTGGAGTTTAACCACCACAGCCCTCTCAGGCATCCTCAGCCCCGAAGCACCTTCTTCAGCTGCTCTCTTTCCTCCCATACACTGCCCAGGAGCCCAACCACCACTTCTCACGTCTTCTGGAGATGCTGTTCTTTTCCCTCTTCTCCATTCTCCTTTTCAAACTGAGGTATGGGAGAAATTGCATAAGAAAAGCCTGAAATTGCTAAATAAGCTCTAATCTTAAACCCTATTAGGATGCAGAACTTTAGTAAGCTCAATAACAGAGATAGATAAAAATCTGACAGCTCTTCCCTGCAGAATCACTCAGCTATTTCAAAGCTGCACTGGTCTCCCAAGCACTAGTTTAGGAACATTTCCCTAATCAGGAGAGCACTGATGCATGTGCCTACACAAGTATATGCTTTTACAATGCCATGTCTTAGAGAGACAAATTCTAGTTGTCTTGGATAAGACAGTCATTTAAAACTACTGGCTTCTTTGGCAACACAACAAAAATTCATCTCTTGCCCTCTTGTGAACCATAGCAATAATACATATCTACATCACTTCATAGTGGTGTCATGAGGATTTGATAATGCTTATAAGCACTGTGAAGGTGAGAAGTCCTACAAGCATTAAGGTACATCAAGACAGTAGGTTTTTAATCCACACTTATCCCTGCACTGAGTATCACTCCCCTTCCACCACTCCCTGTTAGCATCTCTAACGCTGTTTGCCAAAACCTCCCCTGTAGAACAGCCAAAGCTGAACACTGGATAGGCCCAGGGGACTGAACCAAACAGTCAGAGCAGTAAAGTTAACAATGCTGATCTCAGGGACAGCAAAAATGTTGAGAACACACAAAAAGTTTCAAAATCCCTACAGCAGCAGTGCCAAGGAAGAAAATGTGCTTATGAAACCAAAACGGGCTCCAGAAGCAAGGAACAAATGAACTCATTGTTATATAGCTTGGGGAAAGCATTGCTTTTTCTGCATTTGATTCAATGCCATGCTTGCCTCTGATTTAGTGATTTGTCTCTTTCATTTCTAAATTATATTCTGTCTAAATTTAGTTACCATAGAGAACAGCAAACCCAGCCTGGATACCTGGGTGCTTGTTACAGGCAGGCTATTCTGGAAGCGGCTGATCAGCACACCAGGATCAGCACACCAGAACCAGCAATTAAAAGCCACCTCCAGTGCACTCAGCTTTGCTGAGACTCATGATGACCATGCTTGGCTCATCAGGCAGCTCCTCTTCCTCTCCCCAGTCCCACCCTACACATGGAGACCTGATCCACACACAGCTCCTAGCCCTGAAGCTGGAGATAGCTATGTGGTTGACCTACCCTGCTCAGGTACAGTCATTTCTCCTCCATCCCCATGGTGCTGCAGTCTGACAGTGACCCACATTCCCACTGAAATTCACTGGGGAACTACAAGTGGTGAACCAGAGCAGGCAGCACAGACTCCAACAAACTCCAGCAATGAGCTTTTGAGGGCATATGAGGTGAGGTGCAGCTACCCCACCTGGATCGTCGAGATTCAAACTTCATGTGAGCATCAGGATCTACCCTGGCTCCACAAGCCATGTACGAAGGAGGCACAAGCACCCTTTGCAAGCACTAATAACACATGTTACTCTTACAGTGATGCTGTCACAGCAGTGCTTCCTATGCCCAGCTTTTCCTATTGCCAGCTGGTAAGAGCCACCTTACCCTCTCTTATAGGACTTTTAAAACTGTACCCTAACCTCGGAGGCTCTAGCAAAAGAATGCCATAGCTGATCTGTAATTCAACATCATGTAGTGCTGAAGTACATTGGGAGCATGCCGGTATTGCCCCGAGCCCATCGGGAGGTCAGCACAACCACTGTGCAAGGGCTGTGTAGGGAAAGGCTCTATCTCACTGTGGGTAACCAGCCCTCCTGCAGGCAGTGGTTCTCCCTGTGGGCAGGGGCAGGCAGCAGGAGACACAGCCTGTATGCTCTTGTCCTTGCTTCTGAATAATGGGTCCCAGAAAAAAAAACATGTTAGGCAGCAGTGAGGAAGGTCAAAGCCTTAAAGAACCGGTCAAGAGAACCCAGCCACTTGTAAACCTGAACACTGGTTTGTCACAGGAGACTTCATATGATTTCTGTGATTCTAGGAAGGTATCTGCCTTGCTTTAATGAAAACATTCTGTCACCACCTGTCAAGAATAAATTCAGGCAAACAAAACAAGACAATATTGAACTAGAAGACAGGATCTTGCAAAACATCAGAGCTGATTCATCCTTTCCCATCCCTTCCCCCCATCCTACTCCAGGCACCATACCAGGAATACATTAACTTAACCTGCCTGGGAATTTACATGAGGTTACTATCCACTGCCAGTGATTTGAAATTCCTTTATGCACCACCATTGCTGTATTCCTGCAAGATATGTACTGAATAAAAGTAACTTCATTTTTTTCTTGAATTATTTCAATTTCTGAAGAGTCTGGCAGCAGAGATGCCAAGTCCAAAAGTCTTGACTACTTACTCCCACCTCTAGAACTGCTATGCCAGACTATTAGGATATAAATCTGTTATTTTTCTCTCAACAGGTGTGAATTACCGGAGTATTACGTATGCAGATACACATTGTTGCTTGCTACAGCTGCACTCCTACTTCTCAGGATCTGAAAAAAGTAGTTAAGTCATCTGTTGTAGAGCTGAGTTAAAAATCCTCTTGGATAAAAAAAAGCCTCTTGGATTACACATTGAAAAGAGGAACAATAAATAGCTATCAGGAAACTGTGGCTTCTATCATCGCCCAAAGCCCAGGATGCTTTAATCTGCGCACCCTCAACTCCTTCTACACGGTTTCTGCAACGACACACTAGGGGTTACAGCCTACAGGGCTCTCTAGTTACGCTTCTCCCCAGTAATTAAAAAAATCAAACTTTATTCATGTAACATAACACTTACCACTCCGCACAAGGACCTTCCTCCTGCTCCCTTCCCTCATCGACGTAGTCTTTGTGCTCTGCTGCCTTCCTGTACAGAAGCCCAGTCTGCCCGGACCAGTAGCTGACCTGGCAGCAGCAAGCTGTGGTGAAAGCAGCCCTCTTTGAAGAGTTTGCTTTGTGTTCAGAAAAGCAACTTGATCTAAATCTACCTGCACTTTCCCACGACCCAAACCACCATCCTCAGCGACTGGCTGCTCCGGTGCAAAGGGAATGGCAGGGAATTGG
>JANHGB010003560.1:21007-35530 GCA_026283785.1 Coracopsis vasa | reverse complement strand
TTTAAGGAGGATGCAGGAACCCTCATCTGCTCTTCAGCTCACCACTTGCTTGTGCCCACAGGTAATTTACAACCACATCCCAGCCGGAGGCTATGTCGGTGACTCAGCGCTGCAGCTGGAAAGGATCAATGTCTACTACAATGAATCATCTTGTAAGTGTGGGATAGGGAAGGGGTGCAGGATGGGGTTCTCCGTGGGAAGGGGCACAGAAATCGTAGAATCGTGGAATGGTTTGGATTGGAAGGGACCTGGAAGATGGTCTAGTTCCACTCCCCTCCTTTCCAAAGGCACACCACCTTCCACTAAACCAGCTTACTCAAAGCCTCATCCAACCTAGCCTTGAACGCTTACAGGGATGGGACAGCCACAACTGTGGCAACCTGTTCCAGTGCCTTACCACCCCCACAGTAAAGAACTACTTCCTAATATGTAATCTAAACCTACCCTCTTTTGGTTTAAAGCCATTCCCACTTGTTTTAACCCTACATGCCCTTGTAAAAAGTTCCTCCTAGCTCACCTTGTTATACACAGAAAAGATTACTTTCTTATATAAGAGACTTTCTTATAAACTAAAAACTGGATGTCGCCAGCAGAGAGAAATGTCACAAGGGGCTGTACTTAAGCTCTGGAGGTGGAGGTTTGTTTGTTATTTTACACTATGCTAGGTGTTTGCTCCTTTAACATATGGTTACTTCATCAGCTGTGTCTTATCAATTAACCTAAATTGAACTGTTTGTTATATGAGCCTGTATCTGTAGCACTGTGTCTGATTTCATGACTGAAAGGGTTGGGCCACAGCTAATTGAGAACTCCACAGTGATTCATTAATAAGATGCCAAGGCTCCCAAATCCTCTGAGTCGGTCAGGTGTTGAAGGGTGTTAACTGTAAAATGTGGATAATGTCCTTTAGTCTATTAGTGTGAATGTTTCATCTCTTGTCCAACTTGGGTTAATTCATATTATTTGTCCAAGTTTCCTTGAACACTTTCAACTGGATACAGCTCCTTTATTTGTGCTTTGTGGTAGGTGTGCAAACTACTACTGTTTGCCACCTACCCCAAGTAGCTTTCAGTGAAGGTGAATCCATCAAGCATAAAAGCTTGTGAGATGTATTAGGATTGTTTGAACATAAACCCTTCACTCACCCTATTAGTCACAGAAAATATTATTCACTTTCTTATAAAGAACATGTCAAATATTTTTATAATTAGAAACTTACCTCCTTCATATCTATTGCTAAAAAAGGCTCACAAAACATAATATGCCATCTGTAGGACCCCAAAGATGTCAGGTCTGTTTTTCAAGCAGAATAAATTTGTCCCTATGGTGCTGGGGTTTCTCGCCACCATGATTTCCTGTATAGGGAATATTTATATGTGTACATCTATACTAGACTAATAATATGAGACAGTATGTTTGTGTATTGAGAGCTATAACCATGTTGCTTATTTCAGAACATTAAGGGCATGCTTACTTTTTATTGTAGCCCAGAAATTTGTACCAAGAGCAGTCTTGGTGGACTTGGAGCCGGGAACCATGGATAGTGTGCGATCTGGTCCTTTTGGTCAGCTCTTTCGGCCTGATAATTTCATCTTTGGTATGTGGACATCACTTTTTTAAAAAAAACAGGACTATGTGGTTCACCCAGGACTGAATGGTCAAAAAGCATTTAATCTCCCTATTCCAAAGTGATGGGTAGTACTGAGAAATCCTAATATCTTAACAATGCAATTGCAATTATCTGTAGGCCATTTAAAAGATCCCAGTAACTGAAAAAGTCATTCTGTTACTCATTCCTTCAGTTAGCAAACTACTGAAAGTTTCCTGTAGTATCTAGGTTTCATTTGCTTTCCATATATATGAACTCTGGAGAAATCCTGAGACCACTTCTTTACAACAAATTGCATGGAAATTATGCAGAAAATGGGAAGGAGAGGGAGAGAACCCTCAACCACAAACCAACAAGACTACCCTTCATTTGAATTCACATTAAATGCTTGAGTACTGAATTGTTTATAGGCTGTGTAATTCAAATTTTTCAGCAGATCCCTGCAGTATAGTAAACAGTGGAAGAAGATTAGTTACTGAAATATTTTCCAGCATAACGAGGAACAGTCTGACAGTATGTGGGAAAATTCTGGTTTTGCAGTGTTTTTTGTAGAGGGTTCTTCTGGCCTTTACTATTTTACTTTGGACTTGTGTAGTATTTTCATCTAAGCTTAAAAATGCACATTACAATGATTAAATTTCATTGCACCCTTATGAAGTACAGAAGCATTATTGATCCCTTTGCACTAAAGGAGAAAGTGTGTGAAAATGAAGTGATCCACTTGCTGAAACAGGAAGTCTGAATGAAACCTACCATGAGAACTTATGTGTTCTTTTGGTTTCTAAGTTTGCACCAGCCACAAAACACATTTTCTCCTGCCAAGGCAAGCTTAGGTTGCAACTTAATTTGGTATATTGTGTATACATAAGAAAGGAACAATGCCAAGGTCAGACAGAGGAAAGATTATTTGGGTGGTATAAAACAAACTTAAGTCTGAGTTGTTGCTGTTGAGGTAGGGAGTACTGAAGTCATACAGAGTATCTGACTTAAAGCCTCTAATGCTGTCTGTATCGTTCTCCTGTATATTCCACGTCAGCAAAGTTAAATGTCTCTTTCAAAGGAGCTTTCAGTTACTACAAGTAGAAGTAAGTTTGGGAAGAAAAGCCATAATCATAGGCAGCTTTATGAAGTATGCTTCTATATTCAACTTCTTCCTTTCATTACCTTTCTCCTGCATGGACTACAGAAGCCCGCTGAAAGTGATTTCATCTGACCTATGGAAATACTTGAGCTTTGCAGTTTGGCGTGCCACCAGTAAAACCAGAGCAAAATCAGTTCAGAATGTCTTCAACAATAGTCCAGTTCACTGTACTCCTATTCCTGCCAAGATAACAATGAACCAACAGCATGTGATCAACTTATATCTGACAAAGGCCCCTGCCAGCATCAGGCACTGTCCTCCCAATCTGCTGAATAATGTAGAATGGCTGAGTGCTGAAGTAATGCTCTTCTCTGTCACAAGCCAACAAAGCATTTTGTTTTCTCTCTTAAAAATCTGGTGTGGGCCCACACAGGCATTTGTGGCAGAAGCTGGCAGTCCCATACTTGCTGTACCACAGGCTGGTAGGGCTCATTCTGATGGAGATGTTTTCCACCTCTGCTTTTACATACCTGCATGTGCCCATGTCTCCATAGCAAGTAACCATGGACCATGAACTGGGATTTAATTCAGCTATATTGAGTACACAATCACACACTCCAGATACAGGAGTTTTAGCCCAGACCAGCAGGAGATTGAGATGGACACAAAATAATCTTTGTGCTTTAATGCTTGTGTTGACAAGGTAGTGACCTAAAAGATGAATAAGCACAGGTGGAATGATCTTGCTGTATGAGAGCAGCAGGTCTTCTGTCTGCCTAACAGCATAAAACTGCCCACCAGGAGCTGCTGTGCACTCTGGTGTATCTGCTCTTGTTAACCAGTTTTCATTTGTACATTACTGCATTTGTTTTCTTATGTGCACCCTTGCCAGCTTTACTATATAGATACCACCCCAATTTAAGTTATATGAACTGGCAGGGGCAACCACAAAATGTCTGTTAGCCAATCAAAGGAGCCATTCTTTCCCCTCTAAATCATCCCATGAGTTCTGTACCAAGGCTGTTCGCACTAGGCTTCAAAGAGTTAGAGTGTAAGTTACTGATCTCTCTTCCTATGTTTGTCTTTTTAAAGTGGTGAAGAGATGAAAGGAGTTAAAAAAGATTACAGAATATAGTTGCTATTTTAGGAATTAAAAAGTAAACTAACTGTTAGGCAAATGGCTTCCATTCACGTGCAGCTCAACCTGCACATGTGTGATAACCCTACAATGTGTTGGAGAAACAAATAGTGGTAGAAGGATCCGGAGGCACCAAGAATGGAGATAAGTTGTGAGATTGCTTTGTGTAAGTGTCCTTTAGATCTCAGTAAATGCACAGTAAGAAAAGGCAGAGGCAGGGTGCTAGAGATGAGCTGCATAGAACACAGAGATTCTAGGACTGGCAAAAAGATCAGCCAAGTCTTGATTTTTGTGGACACAGGTTCACTTTCCACCTAGAGATTTAATCTTGGTAGAATTCGATTATATTGTGTGTTTGTCTAAGATTTTCAGAGGTCTGCTAGGGACTTCGTAAGTGAAGGGCATCTAGTAGGGTTTCACAGGATCATGATCAAGATTTCCAGGTGTGGGGCAGCCTTGTCAGAGGCATGCCACCTCCAGACTCTACTGTATTCCCATGGGTAAGAAGTCTGGAGCCTCCAGGCCTCATTGTAGATGTTCTGGGAGGTGGTGGTCTTACAGTGCTGTAGAGCCAATGGATCTGGAAGTAGTATCAGTTTACTGGGCATATGGGTTTTTGTACCTATTCTCCATTCTGTCTGCCCACCGAAAAAGAATGGCGTGGTGTTTACACGAGAGGCAATCTATAAAATAAAGAAGTCCTAAACTCACAATTTAGCTCTGTTAAGATCCTTCTGCATCTTGGAGTGATGTCTGCTTGTTAGTGTGCATCCTGATGAGCTGCGCTGTCTGTTGTAGAGAAACTGCTTAAGCAGACTGCAGATGGTTTTGAACATATTTAATTATGGAAGGATATTACTTTGTGTTTTGTCCAGCTGGACAGGAAGTGCTGAGCTCCCTGGGTTTGGAGAAAGAAAAATATAGCAACATGAGAACAATGTATTAGCTAAGTCAATACATAATGAGGAAAGCAAGCATTTATGCAGTGAAAATAAAGGGCATCATATTTAAACAATATCCCAGCAAGCAGTTTCCCAGATTCATATGTTTGGCACCAACATGGTGCCAAACTGTGGGAAATTCAGTTCCCAAAAGTGGGAATTGAAATGGCATGTAGTAAATAGGAAGAAAAGGGAAGGTCTTGGAGAGCAATGTAGAAGTTGGTATCTCCAACCTAATTCTGGAAGTATTGGTTGGGTTTGGAACTGGATGATCTTTAAGGTCCCTTCCAGCCCAAACCATTCTATGAGTAACACTCACGAGAGTACCACTAGGTGAGTTCAGTGGCATAGTGTAGGTACATAGTAACCACCACGAGGAATGGGAGTATTAAAAAACTGATCCCCCGTGTAATCCTCCTTGTTATCATTATTTTGTTATTACTTAACAAAACAGTGACATAACAAAGGATCCAGACTGTGCATCTTAATAAACTGAGTGGCACTTAAAAGGAAAATGGAAGCCTTAGGGAGAATATATGGGGCTCATGAAACATCAGTAATCCAGTTTTGCAAGTTGCTTTGCAGATCCTGAAGAACAGTGAATTTGTAGGAAACCAGTAAAAGCTAAAAGGCACTTAATAACTTCCAAGTTTTTAAAATTACCTTCTTGAAGCTTCTGTCAATTGGTATTTTCATCCAGGCTAGGTAACCATGACTTAAAAAAGGTATAGTTCTTGATATGACAATTTAAATAAGACTTCTGAAGCCCAGCCTTATCTTTGAATGGTAACAGTGCCTGTGTTTCAGGAGAGCAGTCCAAGAACCTTTCACTTAGAAATGTGTATCTGTGATTTAGCTTTGTATGTGTCATAGTCCTTATAAACAGAAAGTATTAAAAGATTAAACAGTTGTCTTGTGTTTATGGAATAAGGAGGGTTGGGAGTGTGAAAGCTTTCAAAACAAGGAGCCAAGGCCATCTCTGTATTTATAGAAGGTTAAATACCAAAAAATTAAAAAAAAAACAACAAACACCCAAAGGCATAAATGAAAGCTACCAGGAATTTGAGGCAAAAGGAGACTATATGAAAGATTTATGTTGATATTTACAAATATATTTGTAGGCAAAACTGAAAAGCACAGTTATCTACCTGACTGATTTATAGCAGCTTTTGTTATAGATGTGAATCCATTTAGTATGCAAATACCAAACCTTGCCAGTAATACTGTATATTTTCTTTCCCTATTGTATGCTATTTTAGGACAAACTGGTGCAGGAAACAACTGGGCTAAAGGACACTATACAGAAGGGGCAGAGTTGGTTGACTCTGTACTTGATGTAGTCAGAAAGGAGTGTGAACACTGCGATTGTTTGCAAGGATTTCAGCTCACTCATTCCCTGGGAGGAGGGACAGGGTCTGGCATGGGAACGCTACTCATCAGCAAGATACGAGAGGAATATCCGGACAGGATAATGAATACATTTAGTGTCATGCCATCTCCGAAGGTTTCTGACACAGTGGTGGAGCCTTACAATGCTACACTCTCTGTCCACCAACTGGTTGAAAATACAGATGAAACCTACTGCATTGACAACGAAGCTTTGTATGACATTTGCTTCCGCACCCTGAAGCTCACCACTCCAACATACGGGGATTTAAACCACTTGGTTTCTGCTACCATGAGTGGGGTAACTACATCCCTGCGTTTTCCAGGCCAACTAAATGCTGACCTCCGGAAGCTGGCAGTAAATATGGTCCCTTTCCCACGCCTTCACTTTTTCATGCCAGGCTTCGCTCCTTTGACAGCCCGAGGCAGCCAGCAATACCGAGCACTCACTGTTCCAGAGCTCACCCAGCAGATGTTTGATGCCAAAAATATGATGGCAGCTTGTGACCCAAGACACGGGCGATACTTGACAGTGGCTACTGTCTTCCGCGGTCCCATGTCCATGAAGGAGGTTGATGAGCAGATGCTGGCCATTCAGAACAAGAACAGCAGTTACTTTGTGGAGTGGATCCCAAACAATGTCAAGGTGGCAGTGTGTGACATACCTCCTCGTGGCCTCAAAATGGCTTCCACTTTCATTGGCAACAGTACTGCTATTCAAGAGCTCTTCAAAAGGATCTCAGAGCAGTTTTCAGCCATGTTCAGGAGAAAGGCCTTCCTTCACTGGTTTACAGGAGAAGGAATGGATGAAATGGAATTTACAGAAGCAGAAAGCAACATGAATGATCTGGTTTCAGAATATCAGCAATATCAAGAAGCAACAGCAAATGATGGAGAGGAAGCGTTTGAAGATGATGAAGAAGAGCTCAATGAATAAAGAAATCAGGTGCACTATTTTCCAGGCCAAATTCTCAAATCTGGATTTCTAATAATTATGTTTATAAATCTGTAGGCTTAGGAAAAAAAAAAGAAAAAAGAAAAGAGCATGAGTCTCAGACATTAGGGGTGCTCTTCAGAGTCCATTTTGATCACTGAGAACTGAGGACAGCCAATATTTCTGGAAATCAGGTCATTTCTATTCACAAGACAAACATAAGGCATTCCGTTAAGACTTTGGCCAAGAGTCTGAAGAGAGATTGCAAGTTTGGGATCTTTTTTTTCCAAACAAAGTTTGTCACCCTGAAGTTGTACAAGAGAAGAAATAAAATAGACATGAAAATCAATAAAATAAAGCTGCACTATTTTCATCCAATTATGAATAAGAAATCTTGTGGGTTTGAATTATTCATTCTGTACTGAATGTACAATACAGAACTGCCAGGAACCAAATGTATTCATAATAAAGGGAAGAAAAAGCCCTTAGCTATTCTGTACAGTATCTGTTAATAGTGATATTTGATTTCAGTCCTCTAAAAACAAAATAAAAAAGATTAGTACCCTCTCAAGCAAATGTGTTTTGGGCAGTCAATGCTGTATCAATATCCAGTGAGCTGCAGGCTAGAGGCTGGATTTGTGCTATGAGACTTCAGCACTTGCTGCTGAATAATCACAGATTCTATATACGAAATCTGCCCATTTGTGATGTGTCCAAGGACCCTTGAGGTTTGAAGCAGCTCCTCGATGCCTTGTTAGTCCCCTGTCTTTCTGGCTTTTACCAGTTACTGGTGCTATTCTTATCTTCTTTCCACCCAGCTGAATTCAGATACTCCCCAGAATGTGGATCTCACTACTTAGGGTTGTAAGTTCATCTCGCCTATAGATGGTATGGATGTCTTGTTACTCAGATAGATTAAAATCAGATTAAGGTTAAAGTACAAATAAAATTATCCTCAAGATTCACAGCTGACAAAATTAAAGATGAACAAGAGTTTACCTGCTCACACTAAAGCTGAAATAGAGAGGCCACTTTCACAGCTGACTCGCCACCTTGACGAAGGGACTGTTGAACATTCACTGTTCATGCATGCTTTGTTTCTGCTCATATCAATTATGAGCTGTTGCCTTTTGCCATTACAGAGCCTCTGTACAGAGAACACTGTCTACATGGAGTCTCTTATTTAGGTCAGTTTCTAGGCAACAAAACAAGCAAACAGAGGAGAAACCCTCTGGAAATCCAAACTTTAAATGTTTCAGGAACTCTTCACCCTTTCTTGTCGCCTTCAGAAGCACTTTCTAAGCAAAAGTGTTGGTCAATACTTACAAAGGCACTTTACAAACATAGCATGATTGCCAAAGATGCATTGCTGCTAATAAGATGATACTGTGTTCTGGTAGTTTGGGATTCAGGGAATGACACAGTATTTTATAAAGTATGTGAATCAGGCAAGTGTTAATCACAAAAGCTCAAGCTGTCTGCCTCATTCTACACAGAAATGGAACAAAACTAGTTTTAATCAAGTGCAATGATTTTTTTCATAGAAAGTTACTTCATGGATTGAAACATAGTCATTGGAAAGTAGTACCCAAACTGGCTTTGGCACAGGTGTGGAGACAGGCAGGCAGGGCCTGGTTGATGGGCTTCTGGTGGTGGGGTCAGTGACTGCACAGGGGGCACAGTCTTGGCAGGGGCTGGTGATGCCTGAAGAATTTACATCTAGTGACAGCATTGCATAAATGTTGTGAGATGTTGTGGCTATGTATCATGGTGAGAGATTAAGTTAAAAAACAACGTGTTAAAGAGAAACTAACATACAGTGCAATACAAAGTAAAATCCATGGGGAATAAAGCCATTAAACTTGGAAATTTAATTGGAGCTTTGTAAAAGGCAGGCTACTAGCTTCCAGAGGAAAGAGAAGGAGGAAGGTATTGCAGGCTGAGAGCCTGCCAGCATACAGCTGCAGCACAGGCTTTTCAATTAAAGCACTAGCACCACTTCTTCTGAATGAAGTAGCACCAACCATCTCGCAGCTTGTGGAACTGCATTTTGTTTTAATACATAACTTGTAGCTAGGTCCCAGCCATAAATTCTAATATTGCTGTGGAAAAGAAAGAAGTTAATACCTTAAAAAAAAGGCAGGAATATTGGAGTTCCTAAATAATTGACTGACTTGGTGAACCAGTCTGTTCTCTGTTGCTTTTCATACACTGACTCAAACTCCAGCATATAGACTGAGCCCATGGAATCCAGACCCGACAGCATCCTCTGATCCTGCTTTGACTCCTAGCCCTGCTTCCACATGTGCTTACTTGCAACTGTTTGATGTGAATTTCTAGAGGTATGGAGGTGGGGGAAGCAAACTAACGCCCTCTTTAGAGATGAAAGGAGACAGATCTTCCATCTTATCTTAGGGGAAATAAACCCAACCCACTAAAACGAACTCAGGAACCTGTAGTAGGAACATGGCCAGAGGACCAGCCTGCATGTAAGCTGTAAGAAAGTCACGGGAAGCACGAATGCTTCCTGTTCTGCTTCTGTCAACCAACTCTAATCACCTTCCTTTCCTGACATAAACCTGAAAATTGTTTAGTAACAGGTTTGGTGGACAATTCCTTCCACTGCACTTCCTTTCAAATAACTTTCTGCTTTTTCCTATGAAACTTCTATTTTGAAAGCTACCTACTGAGTCCCACCCAGCTTTTCACATTGCTCACCTCTGTGTTTTATATTTCCCTCCTAGTTTTCCACCCTAGTCTCTCGCACTTTGCTGTCTGTGCCTAGCTCACCTTCAGTCCCCTCCTTTTTACTGCTTAGCACCTGGCCACAGAGAAATAACTAGAAGCAGGCTGCTGGGACGAGCCAGACCTAAGGAGGCCTAGAGGTGCAGCTCTGGTATCGCCCAGACACAAGAACCTCTACCAGCATCAGGATGAGGGGAGAAAAAGGGACACCTACACCGCTGAAACCACATGAAAACAGGGCGCGGGCGAGGTGTGCCATGGGAAGAAGGTATCAAGACAGAAATGAATCTAACCTGGTGGGCCAGCTCCTTTGCAAAGCCACTCTGGTCAAAGCCAGCAGTTTACAGACATGGCAGTCCCCACACATGCTACTTTAACCAAGCCACCTTAGGCACTCAATTTTTCTGCATGTCTGTTCCAAGTCTCACATTTGTATCAGCTTAGGAAAAGGTGGTCACCTCCTGGGAATGAGGCTGGGAAAGAAGGTCGAGACCTCCTCCTTCTCCCAGCATCAGGAGAAGCAGCGAATGCGGTGGCTCCCTCAGTGCTGTGCAAGCCCCTACTAGTTGAAGAAGCACTGCTCAGTGTTTGCAACAAGAATTAATCTGGGCTTATTGGCAGCCACAGTACAGACTAAACTTGATTTTCTTGATTTCTGCTAAACCACCTGAAAAGTTGTGAGTAGGTGGAGGTTACCAGTCCTCTTGAAAACAGCAGGTTGGGTAAACAGCTTTTCCATGTCTTTGTTTTAATTCCAAAATCTCAACACAGTCAAATTCTGTCATTATCATACATTTCTAATTGCATGCTGTAACTGAACAAGAGTGGAATGTAAAAGTAGACGGCACAAACAGGGAGTAAAAGACGACCATTTCCTGGAGAGGAGACGATTCTTTTACAGTCTAGTAGTGCCACTGTGAAGAACTGCATTAGGGTTTGGGTTAGTATTTGGAAGATGGGGTCAAGAGTTATGTTTCTTGGGTGTTTTTGTATGTATGTGTTTTTGTTTGTTTGCTTGGTTTTCTGTTTAAGTAAGTGACTTCTACAATATAAACACATTTAATCCCCTGCAGTGGCTACAAATTGCCTACTCCAAACAATAAGTGCTCAGCTAACACTTTTTTTTTTTAAGTCCTAAAAGAATAATTTCCATAAACAAATTACATCAAATAACTCAAGCAAAGAGCTTGTGTCTGACCTTTCAGAAACACCTTCTTCTGTTGTCATCCTACCACTTTCCAGTATCTTGCAAAAGACTGATAGAATCAATTACCAGTTCTTCCCTTAACCTTCCCTCTCAAGCCTGAAAGGATGTGTTGTCCAGCAGGCAAGCTTATTTTCTTTCTCCACCACTCCACCCCCTCCAACTGTGCTTCCCTCTCCTCTTGTGGGACAGGGAGACAGCCAGAAGCAAGTTATTATACCAAAACAAACTGCATTCAACTAAGCAGAGAAATAAAAAAGAAACACAGTAGCTTTAGGTTAAGCAAACAGCAAGAAGCCAAAGGAAGTTCTGTATTGGTCTGAATTCTATACTAAGAAACCAGCAAAAAACCAACCAACCAAACAACAAAAAAAGCCACAAAAAACACAAGCTTTGTTCAGAAAAGTACTGATTTTATTGACTCAAACTGTATTTACACAACACATTCATATATTCAATATCTTACAGAACTCTGTAAAAAACTGACTAATAAAACTGCAGGAGCCAACTGAGCTTCAGACTTCATTTAAAGACACTGAACCATGAGTACATTTTAAGGTATTTAAGTGGGCTTCCAGTTTCACTGTCAACTTACATGGCAGTTCCCTGTAGATAAACTTTCTAAAATCAAAGTGAAAGGTGAGAGGGGAAAATGGTCAGATAAAAGAGCTGATAGTTTTGCAAAGCTTGTACTTTGTAAGACCAGACTTTTGGCTAAGCATTCAACAATGCATTTTGTATGATTCTTTGTTTTGGAAACAGGTCACATACAGGTATACTTTAGATGAATAATCAAAGAAAAAATTAATTTTTGTAAGCTTACATACATTTTAAAACAGAAGAGACCAGTGCCACAGAGTTTGTGCATGAATCTGAACTGTTTCGAAGTTGGAGAGGCTCGGTTCTGGCATTCCACTGCAGCTTAAATCCAACGTATGGTTCTTCAGCTGACACATGAAAGATGATCATCTTTTACCAGTGAACTGATGATATCACATTTGGAAATTAGGAGCAGAATATCCTTATCTCATCACAAGAGATCACTCTTCCACCCATCACTAATACAGTTTGGTTGAATAAATACTTTTTCTTTAAGTACAGACTAGGTGAGTCTGTTTCTGTTCCAGAGTGTAAGTCAACATCACCACACACTTTGCAGTTAAAACGGCATCCCTCCTTTGATCTGCCTAGCAACCTGCTCATCTGTTGTCTCCTCCTTCTCTTTCTCACGCTCTTTGTTCCAGTCTTTAAGGCCTTCTGGTAGTGAGGTATCCTCATCCAGACTTCCTGTGCCTTCAACAAATTCTTCGTAGGTAGACTTTTCTGCAAATGGTCTTGGCCCAAGCAAGTCTAACATATCGCTTTTATCAAGTACTTCCTTCTCCAGTAGTCGTAGGGCAACCTGGAACAGCAGTAAGTTGTGTCACACATGTAAGACACTCTTCTTCGGAAGAGTTAAGACAGTTTGGGCCCACATTCAGCACTGATTAATTTTGGTAGAAAACCCAGGTTGCTCAGAGTTCACTTAATGAATGATTTTTGGTTTGTTTTTTTTTTTTGTCCCCTGTGAGCATTTAGCTAGAAAAAATAACTTTTTTTTTAATCCTACTTTCAAGATTTGACGAAGTGCCCTCCCTATGGGACACAGTTGCTGTTATTGTTTCAGAGTAGTGGCTTTTCACTGCTGCCAAAAGGCTCCTGATGCAAGACATTAAGCTATAGATGAAAACAAGCACTGGATTCCTATCAAACCAGATGGTTCAATAGGGTTGCTGTTCTGTTACAAGCTAAAGAGCACCATAAAATACCAGTGTGTACAATACGGTACAAGTGTAGTTTGTAACCTTTTTGCATCAGCAAGTGCATTGTTCAGTACAAACCATATTCAGGGATCTTTTTTGGGATGCTGATGTATTACACCACTATTTACAGAATCCAAACAAACTTGTCTGCTTGTCAGTAAGCCTATCGGATGCCTATCCTGGAGAATTATCCTTTTGCAGTATCAGGCTTTCTGGCATGGAGAAGAATATGCACAAGGGCAATCTCAGCTGCAGGGAGGCAGATCACAAGCAGCTGGAGGTAGGGAAAGAAGATGGTAGAAAGATGCTTTCTATTTAACCTTCAAAAGAAACTCAGAAAAAGGAAGTTATATGTACTTCCCTTCTTAGAGAGCTTGTTTTAGCCCAATGAACTGGAATCCTGGTATTTTCTGTTCAGGGTTTTTAAATTTCATACCAGACTAGTACATCTACTAAAGTCTACTTTGATAGACAGACTCTTTCCTCCAGCTTGCCAAATGAATATTTGCCATGCAAGGGGAGTGATGTTAAATCACATTCATGAGAACCTCAGAGGTGTTCCAACATGAAAAGAAATTTATATTTAGTTATTTAAGTCTTGCAGCTTCTCAAGATTACACTGAATAGGTTTTACACAATCACTATTTTTAACCTACTCAATTCAGTTTCTGGTTTAACAGCTGGAACTTGGCAGCTAGAAATACTGCAGTGCTCACCTTCTCCACTTCGGCTTTCTTCTCAGTCAAAAGATTTAGTGTTCTCTCATAGGCAATGTTAATTAGTGACCGCACTTCTTCGTCTATCAATCTGGCAGTTTCCTCACTGTAAGGTTTCTCTAATACCATGTCTCCTTGGCGAGGGAGGTCAAAGGAAATCTGCCCCACTTTTTCATTCATGCCAAACTGAACAATCTGAAGAAACAAAAGAAAAAAGTCAAATGACAGAGAACATGATTTTAGGGTTATGTTGATGTAAAATATGGTAAATAAAACTGAAAGGAAGAAGTCATTTTACTATGACCCAATTTTTTCCTCTAAAACCAACTTTCTCCTGAAAAGTCTACCTAAGATGAAGAACCTTAGTTGACTTTCACTTATTTTTAATGATTCAACTTAAGGACATAAATACCACCATTTAAAGGTGGTTATTCATGATGTATATAGTACGTCTGTTTAAATACTACGATTACAGAAAAACATTTCAGACTTCATTAAGCAGTAAAACTCTCTTCCTGTACCAGAAATATAAGTGTTTTTCCAATTCAAAATGCTTCCAAGTTTATTCCACTCATCCATAAGTTAAGTATTAAAGTAGCAGGTCTTCAAGATTTTGTCCTATCATATGCAAAAATCATATGCCATACTTTATCCCAAGACACTCCCCTACAAATGTGAAAGTGATTCTTATCTTGACTCATTGCTGAATATAGACTCTTCTGATTGCCAAATATAGATATTTTTAAGTTGCATTTTACTCTAGCAGAGGCAGAAATAAGTTCAAACTGCTACCTAGTATTCACTCTGTGGCTGCTATCAATTTGATGGTTACTAAAGTGGCACTTCTGTGCTTGGTCTTGAAATATCAATATAGGTATGATGAAGGATATTCAGAATTCAAGGAGCTCTTAGCATTAGAACCAAGCATCTTAACCTGCTTCCTTAAGCAAAGTTCAATGCTTTCATC
>JANHGB010003560.1:0-20997 GCA_026283785.1 Coracopsis vasa | reverse complement strand
GATCCATCAAGCTGATGTGGAAGCAGACCCTGCTCCAGCCTGGGTCAGCTCCTGCCTCCCAGGAGCTGAGGAAACAGATCTGGTTAACACGAGCAGAAGTCTCTACTTAAACATTTTAAAATTTAAAATCAAACAAGAGTCACTGCTTCAGTGACTGAATACCGTAAAATTAACATTAATAGGATTTCATTACACATTTACTTCCTGAACTGGGGCAACAAGAAGCACACCAGAGCCCAGGGACTAGGTGTAGTTTGGGGTGTTGTGCTGGGGAACAGAATGTACTCTAAAATGTCTCCTTGCTCACCTTGCAAGTATTATAAAATGACATTTTATGTGCTGATGCAGGAAATGGAGTAACACGTGTGTGGCACACAGCTACAAGCAGGTGAGTCTTTACACTGATAGGATTTCAAATTACTCATCTATGCTAGTTAATGTGACACAAACTGATGTCTCCATTTCAGCAGCCTTATTTGACAGCAGTGCTTAAATACAAGATTCTCTGAACTTAGTTACACACGTGAATCCAGGCTGAGCAATTGTAAAAGTAGGATCAGATGATCTAATCTGCACACCAAATTCCATTTTAATAGTACACAATTTCCACATGTATTTGAATCCAACTGCGGCATATACATTCCCGTGGGCAGATGTAGGACAGTAATCAAAGTCTAATTCATGGACTCCTGTTGTAAGACTGTAATAAAATACTCGAGTCATCAGCATCTCTATACAACAAGAGCATAATGTTCATTCATATAATGTTTTTTGAGGGAAATACCTGATCAAACTGCATAATTTAAAAATATTAGTGTTAGGTAGTAGATAAAGAAAACTCTAAGGAGAAAAGTCTCACTGAAGCACATACCTGAGCATACGCACTCTGGGTCACCTTCTTCAAGTCATCTTGGGCACCAGTTGTAATTCTTCCAAAGAAGATTTGCTCAGACACCCGCCCTCCAAGAGTCATGCACATTCTGTCAAGTAGCTGCTCTTTGGTATAAAGATACTGTTCTTTGGGTAAATACTGAGCATAACCCAGTCCTTTACCACGTGGGATAATAGATACCTACAATCAAAATTAACAGAATGCTAGGACTAAATAGTGTTAACAACCATAAAGCATTCTTTGGTTTGACTTAATTTTTTATACCACAACCTACACCATACTCACCCCGAAGTTTAATTCTGACATTATTTCCATTTACAGTTTTGCCCTCATTGTGATTTATTCTTAAAAGCCCTGGCTAGCTCTAAACTAGAATAACAACTACTACAATATCTGGAAAAGAAAGGTAAGACCACTGTCATATCTTTTCCAAAGACTGTCTGGTATTTTTAAAATATTTTAATGAAAAATCCACAATTCTTTTCGAGTTATGTATTGGGCTTTTAAGCATTCTGTAACAAACATTTGGAGCATTTCTCCCTCACTGGAGGAGTTTCCACATTTACTAATGTCCTTCCTTCCAGCAGGAAATTGTACAAGATTAATTTTAAGCTTGAAAATCAGATGGGATTAAGAACACAGCTGAGCCAAACTATGAACATTGAAGCAAGTTTGTGAGATTGGGGTGCTTTTTCCTTTACTTTCAATTTGTCAAACTCTACATTCAAAAAGCAAATTAGAACTAAAATCAGCCTCTAGATGTTAATTTTTATAGTTACATTCTTGAAGAGGTGTCTACCTGCATAACCTGGCAAGATTAATTTAAACCACTGATCCATACTAAAAGCTTCAGAGAAAAAGCAGCTATCAAGGCAGGTGGACTCATGGGAAGATGAGGTCCCTTTGATTTTCCAAGGACATTTATACTACAAATCCTGTAGCAGCCAAGTCAGAAAACAAGAAAGCTACAAAAAGTAACCCAAAGTACTGCAAAATCTACACACACTGTCTTTTGCAAGATTACATATTTTAATACCCTCTCAACATTAAAGAAAAGATGCTGTCCATGCTACTGTTACAATATTAGTTCCAATTAGTTTCTTTTACCTTCAAGAGTGGGTCAGCATGTTCCAGAAACCACCCTGCAACTGCATGCCCCGCCTCATGATATGCTACTGTCTTTTTCTCCTCTGGTTGTAGTACTTGAGTTTTCTTTTCCAAACCTTTAGAAAATAAATGTGATTAATAGTTTCAGACACACCTTTCTCCATGGAAATCCCTTACCTCATTTAGGGATTTCTCATTTAGAGACATCGTGAGCAACATGCAGATGCCATGTATATAATCTACTGATAAAGTTAAAAAAACCCAGAACTTGCAAACTGGTGAAATTTCTCTTCCAGGGTTTACTGTAACTTTGTCCTTCATTAGATTTTCAAGATTCAAACAATGAGCTTTTAAGAATATTCAAACTTTAAATATTTTTCTTTAAAAATCAAAGAGTTTTCTTAACTATTTCAGGCTAACAGCAGTTAAAAGCACTACTAAATCGCAACAGCTATTCCTCTTGCCATTTTGAAGGTTAGAAAAGCATCCTGATGAAATTTCTCTCTTTACCCCTTCTCCACTACAGAAGTCAGTAACATAGACAGGATACTTCTTTTCTAAATCTCAGGTGTGTTTAGGAGAGATAAAACAATACAACCATGAACAGGAGAAAGATTCAAAGTGTGGCTTTCTGCATGCATATATAAAAGGAAGTTACCTGTCATATTACAATTTTGAGAAAACTATCGATGAAATTCACCTACCTCCAATAACTCTTTCAATTGCCTGCTCGAAATGCTTTTGGTTTATAGCATCTGAGAGGTGCCTTGCAGCAATTAAAGCAGCTTCATTACAAACATTAGCAATATCAGCACCTGAAAGCAGAGAAGGTATGAATTACGCATCATTTTCAATAATTTTCTCTCAGTCTAGCATAAAGATAACCTTTTCTAGAATTAATTTTCTCCAGAGTCTCTTTTTCAACTTTCAGAGCTTGAAAATTAGAGGTAATGCACTCTGAAATAATACATTACACATAATATAACTCTTTAAGAGATATTTAAATACATGTACTATGATTACACACTTTAAGCTTTTTCTCTTGGGTAGAAAACTACAGTGAAGTATTTGTTTGATGTATCCTACCAGGGAGAAGAGTTCTTACATCCAGAAACAGAAATTGCCCTACAGAATATGCACACAAACCCTATCTTTTCTTTAGCAATGTTCAAAGACTGTGACATATTAAAAGGAAGTACACATGCACGGGTGGTAGCAATGAGAAATCTCTGAATTGCTTTTGCTGAAGACAGAAGAAACTGCCATTTGGTATGTCACCCTGATTGAGGCAGACAACTTAAGGTGCTCAGAAATCTCCTACTTGCTTGAACAGGCAAAGAGGATTTCATGCTGTGTCAGTAAATACAATAAAATAGAGCGCCATCCAGAAGATCAGGTAAAAGAAATCCAGAAGTAGTAGGGAAATCAAATATCTACAGCTTATATAACAAGTGGACAACAGTGACATTAGGAGTGACTTACCAGAAAAACCAGGTGTTAGCGATGCAAGCTTTCTTGCTAGATTATCTTTATTTAAGACTGTGTCTAACTTCAGAGGTCTAAGGTGAACTTTGAAAATAGATGCTCTTCCTTTTATATCTGGGGGTCCTTTAAGATGAAAGAAGTATGCTTTTAATTTTCACATGTATATATTCTAATTGAACATGTGCAAGGAAGTTACATATGTAAATAGCTGCACTGGTATTCTACAAATGCAGAAGTACACAGAGATGTGGACAAAACTTACCAATGTAAATCTGCCTGTCAAAGCGTCCCGGTCTCATCAGAGCAGGGTCTAGAATATCTGGCCTGTTAGTACCTGCCAAAATTACTACATTTGTGGTTGTATTAAATCCTGTTGAAGAAATGTAATAAAGAGAAATTCTGTGTAAATATGATTTCCATTAAAAATATAGTAAGACTGTCTGGTTTACAGGGCCACGTAAGAATTTGCACTTTAAACAAATGACCTTAAAGCTGAAAATACTTCCATTTAGTACAGCATTGTCCTGCTTTTCATAACAAGCAATAAATGCCCTTGGGCTCTGCTTTGTGAGGTACTCTATCAAATCCTGCTGTATCTTCAAAATGCAATACTAGATTAACTGCTCAGGAATTTGCAGAACCAGCATGGCTAGCTGTATTTTTTACAGACAGACTGGTCTCATGCGAAGAATTTTTTTGGCCTACTCAACTATGACAAAGAGTTAGCAGATGCAGAGTGGTGGTTCTTTTTTCTAACAAATTTTAGCAAAACATCAGGCTGCAGCAAAGTGAGTCACCATTTTTCATTTAGGAAGCAAGGAAACACTCAATTTAGATTTAAGCTAGAACCCAAATCCTGGCTAACAGGTCTAAATAAGCTTATTAGTTCTTTCCCTTATCCTTGTTGTTATAACATATGACATTGAATACTTACCATCCATTTCTACTAGAAGCTGATTAAGTGTGTTCTCTTGTTCACTTTGTCCTCCAAAGTTGCCCCTTCCTCTTTTCCTTCCTACTGCATCTATTTCATCAATGAAGAGAATGCAGGGGGCATTTTTACGAGCAAGAGCAAATAAGTCTCTAACCTTAAGAAGAGAACAGAGTATGTATCAGATTGGTTTGTAACTGTTCAGAGTTGTGGTGGGTAGGAGGGGAAGAAGTACATCAATAACAGTATAATTGAGTATGGTTGTTAATAAGTGTCCCAAAGCCCCCAGCCAGCTCTCAAGGCAATGGTAAATTACACTGTAGCTGCTGATGAGCAATAATCAGTTAGGGTGGAGGCCCACAGGTTGACAAATTCTGTCTTACTCCATACATTAAGAACATTAACCAACTTAACAGCCTTAAGAGACAACCACTTTTCCTGAATAACTGAAATGTATCTTCAACTTCAGCTCTAAAGGCCTCCAAACTTCAAGGATTTAAAGCAAGATTTCTCTTTTAAGCTTTTTTTAAACACACAGTATTACCAGCAGAACTGGAATGTGAAGGGGCATGCTACCACACAGTCGTCTTTCACAGCAAGGAAATAAAAATGTTTTAAGCTTTTCTGAAGTTAGAACAGGGTGATGTAGCTCCTACAGCAAGCTTAAGGCTTACTTAAAAGCACTTACCATTGTACTCTAACAATATGCCATTATAAATATTGACTCTTAGCCATCCTGTCTATTACATGGGCTAGAAAAACTGAATTCACCTCCAAATATTTATTTGAAAGTTAAATTAACTTTAAAGGTCTGGAAAAAATGGCCAAGACAACAGGAAACAGACAAAATTTTTTTAGACTTTCAGATTTTAAGTAAGATGTTACCTATCAAATTCTGCTCTCGTAGTTACAGCACAATGTGATTGGCTTTAAGATGCAACACTACGATGTTACTCTGCTTGCAAATGTATCGGAAGAACCTCATTGAAACCAGTTCAGCAACTCAACAGATCTACACCTGATGGATTGAACTGGAGCAAACAGGAAATGAAAACTGATGAAAGTATTTTGACCTGTGAAGAATTACATGCAGTTCAGGGCTTTACTACTTCGTACATTAGAGGTGCAATTAGAAAAGGCTTCTCTGATGACAAACAATGTACAGGTGTGTGAAGAGATGCACATTTTGAACAGTATGCTCTACTGCAGAAAGTCACTCTGATTTGTTTACAGAATTCAAGAACAATACAAGGAATAAAGCAGAAGTAACACAATGAACAAGGAAAAAGTGTCATGCTCAAAGTGAACTACTTTTTGATTGGAAAGAGACAGAGATCCAGAATTATACCACTATTTTTTCCACAAGGAACCAAGGCTGTGTAAGCAATTTTAATTCTAGCAAATCCCAATTTTACAATCAATTTAGCATCACTGTCCTGTTTACTAAATTCATTGGAAATGAAACTAAAAGTCTCTCATGTTGTTTTCTACAGGCATCAGAAATTATGGACTGTGTAGAAACCTCTATTCATAGTCAAAGCAGAGACTGTTATGTCAACAGATTTCACTGGGTAGTAAAAGCTGATAATCATCTGCATAGACCAGCAAAAAGAGGTTAAGTCACTTTGCTCTGGGCATTTTAGGTACGTACTGACAGCTAATGACAACACAGTTTGAGTATTCTTATTATTTGAGGATATCTAATACTTTCCCAGAGGACACTTAAGATTCAGATGGACAGGGTGCTGGGCCACCTTGTCTAGATCATGCTTTTGCCAAGAAAGGTTGCATCAGGTTATCCCTGAGGTCCCTTCTAAGCTGGTATTATATGATATGGATCAGTTCCTTTTCTTACTGTTTCTGTGTAAAGCCCCCTTTACACTGCATGCTCCCTTTTTCCAAGTCTCACTCATCTTACATACACAATCACTATCTCCATACCTTCTGGCTTCCAGTCACTTTTTCAGTACAGGCAGCTCCTTTTGCCAGTTTTCTTATATAACTCCAGACACTCTCTGCATCCTCACTGAAGCCTTCACTCTCAACTAGCTTCTGCATTTAACTTTCTGAGCAGCTCCCGTTCTTCTCAGTTCCAAGCTTTGTGCCTACCTGCATGTGTGCCCCACCCCATTCCCTTTTTTCTTTTCAGAAGACCCAAAATCACCTGGCATCTCCTATCTTTTCCCACCTATGCTACTGGAAGAACACCAGCAAGACACCATCTGTCCTGGGTTCATCTTCTTATCTCAACCCTTGGGGAAGAGGGGAAGTGAGCGAGCGGCTCTGTGGTTCTGAGTTACCAGCTGGACTTAAACTACGACATCATCAAAAGAGATCTATGCTTGCAAGACCTATGCATTCACAGCTGTGACAAACTAAGGACCAAATCTCAGACAGTTTATCTGCTAACCTCTAACACACGTGAAAACTTCAGTTTTTCAGGGCTTTTTTTTTTTTTCAGTTTTTTAAAAAACTTGGTCAAAGTGAGTTTTCCTGTGAATTTCCACAGGACATAAAAGTACATTATGTATCTGGTAAAAGCCATTCCATTTCAAATTCAAATCAAGACCCCAAATAATTTCCACTTCATGCTAGCAGAGTTAGCTTTCAAACATGAGTAAAACCCACAAGTTTGCTTCCTTCAGTCTGTTCACAGAATTTACGACAGACAAACGTTAAGCTTTCCAAAGGCGTGTCACCTGGCAGTATACTTTTAAGGCTTAAGACAGGACAGTTGGAGTTTGGTAAAGGTGTGAGCTGCTGGAAATGGAGTATAATTTTGGATATTAGGAAGAAAGGGTTTTTTTTGTGTTACCCACCTCATTTGTAAAATATTATCAGTAACTCATTTATATAACTTTGTATGTTTTTAATGAGCTACTTTAAGAGAGTTAAGGCAAAAGAACACAAAAAAATGTTAGACAGATTTTTGGTTATGTGCATCACCTGGCCTCCAGAAAGCAACCTAATGTTTGTGACCCTCAGACTCCTGCTTCAACTAGAAGCCCATTTGTGTGTCCAGACAACTATTTCTATCTAGGACTCCGGAACTACAAAGAGAATACAGTTCTTCAAAGAAGCAAGAAGATTTAGAGCAGAAGGAGGCATTCCCATAGCAGTAGTCACATGAGCTGCATACTTCAACCCAGCTAGTAAATTTACTTCAGAGCAGAGCGTGGAGAGTTCTGTTTTCTTATGCTCCTGCAAAGAGGTAAATGCTTCAGGTCCTGATGGTCTGCAAGCAGTTACTGAACTGCATTAGTTACTTTTATGAAAGATGCACGTATGACTCTTGCGCTTACACAAGCATCTGATATCACTTTTAAGTAAGCTGCACAGATGAGAGAACTTCAGCTGGTATCAAACTGTTTGCCTTCCAGATTTGACAACATCCTTTTAACAACTAATACTGAAACAAAAGAAGAAAGCCAAAGACTTACTCGAGCTGGACCCACACCAACAAACATCTCTAAGAACTCCGAGCCATTGACTGTGATAAACGGTACATTAGCTTCTCCAGCTGTAGCTTTAGCTAGCAGTGTTTTCCCAGTACCTGGAGGACCTGTCAGAATTGCCCCCTGTAAGAAAAACAGGTATATTTTTCCTCACAAAGAAAACATAATATTAGCCTATAAAATAGCTTATGTCAAAGATTATGTATTATTATGTTTGGTTCACTGGCTCTTCTTCCACCACAGTAAAAGTTTTGCAAGACAACAAACTGAAGGTTATTCTCTCATTTAAACAGCAAAAGGTTAAAACAAACCCAAACCAAACCCACAAATCATACATCACTGCCATGCTGTCTTAGATTTACAGGAACAGTGTTTTCTTTGGCCGACACATTAAAAAAACCCCAAAGGTATGTCATCAGGTGGGCTCCAATGACAGCATAGCCAAAAGGCAATTCTAGCACAATTATATACAAGAATGAAGGTACACATGCAAGCTATGTATCATTTCTGACCCATGTGAATAGATAAAGTGTTCCATGAGGCAAATCTTTTGGCATCACAGTTATACTGTTGGAGTTAATGCCCTTTCCCGCTCCCACCTCGACTGCGCGAAGAAAGCAGCTGGAAAGCATTGCATATGTAAACATTCCTGTACAATTTAGAATGCTGAGGACTAACAAAAGAATAAAGTTTTTATCTGCTAAGTCATCATTCCCTTACCTTTGGAATTTTTGCTCCCAGATCCTCATATTGTTTGGGATTTTTCAGAAAGTTAACAAACTCCATGATCTCTAATTTGGCCTCCTCACAGCCAGCTACATCTTTGAATTTAACATCTATTTCATCCTTAAGGACCTTAGCCGTGGTTTCACCCACACTGAAAAGTCCACCCATTCCGCGCCCTGTTCGACCTAAGCCTGCAGGACCTCTTCTTAACGTGTACAATAAGGAACCAATAATCAGGATTGTAGGCAGCAAACTCAGGAGAAATGACCTGTGGAGAAAAAACAAAGCAGAAACCCACATATATTACAAAAATCCATTGCTGCATATAACATACAAGATGCTGGTTCCATCATAAGCAAACAAATTCAGGACTAACACTCTCTTAACTTGTAATGTTTACATTTTGCAGGTTGCTCACTCTGCAAAATAAGCATGAGAAAAAAAAAGTTTACTTAATCTTTGTTTGCTTTTAAACCAAGTACACCATGTGACATTGATGAGTCTTAGAGGAAAGGTGCATTACCTAGTAAAGTAGCTCATTTTCTGTGTCCTTCAAAGGTATATTCCTAGGGCTTAGTATGCAAATAGTTGTATTTCCAAAGTAAGTTCCATTAGGTGGTATATAACTGGTGTATGTTACAACTTCAAGCAGAAACCTCTCTCCAAAATACATACTCACACTTCTTTCCTTAGGTCTATCTCAATTTTTATGTTTTCTTCTTTCAATGTTTCTATTTCCCTCCCTCAAGGCCACACGGGTTTTTTTGTTAGAGGTTTTTACTTTTTTTTTATCATTACTCATTGCCCATTATCCTTCACTGTCTGTCCTCCAGCTTTCTAGCACAGCTCTGCACAAGCCAAGAAAATCCTAGTATTAACACACTTCTAATTATCAGAGTATTTGAGCACTCCACAGATTTTTCTATGGTAAGACCTGCAAGGAACAGCTCACAAGAGGTGCTGTCAACACTGCAAAACCAAAATGTTGAAAAGAAGCACTACCACAAGTGAGCACAGGATTACCAGGCTTTACTGATATCCCACAATTCTTGGGATGAATAGGAAAAGGATTTTTCTCTATCCTGTGGTATTCAGCAGATTCTGATGCAGCAGGGACCAGCAGTACTTTGATCATGCAGCTGCCGTGCTCTCCTGTTTCCTGGTTCCTGTGGCATTTCTGGGGCAGAACTAACAGGCAGCTTTAGTGTGATTTACTTAATCACCAATTTCTTGCCACAGGATTTGACTTCTGCTGAATTTAAGGGCAGAAATTGTGTTATATCTCAGTCAATATACTGCAGTTCTATGACATTTTTGTCTGTCCAAAAGTCTGCATGAGTGCCAGCTCTACAGCTGTGCCTGGCTGACTCCTGCTCTGGTGCAAGTCACTTGGAGGGAGGGCTTAAATGGAGGAGGGACTAATTGTAAACAAACATTTATGTAATAAGAAGCTATATTTAGGGTAAGAGGATATGGATTTCTACATAGACAAATTACTGAACAGCTCCTCTTACAGTTAACATTCAAAAATAAACCCAAGATGATTGTTATTCTAATAACACTGCCACCTAGTGAAGCATACAGCGCATGTATTACAAATCTATTTTGCTACTGTAAACACAACCATTTTTTTACCAGAGGCTCTTTTAAAGCAACTTCTTACCCATCACTCTCTGTTGAGTAGACTACAGGCAATCTGTTCTCCACTTCTATTCCCAGATCTTGCTGTACGGCTTCAAGATTCCGTTCAAAAGTATCCACACTACCAATATTAAACCAGACGTACTGCTATAAAAAAAAGCAGAGATCACCACAAAGTGCCCTATCTTATTTCAGCTTCACTACAAGCCAACTTCTTCTAACACATACACAAGCATTCTCAGAACAGATTCAGGCCAAGTTTAAGTTGCCTCATAAAGTCTGCAACTGATGCAAGATGCACAATACAAACCTAAGGCCTACCAACCTGAACACAACTAAACCGTACCTATCGTTGCTCCTAGAGAGATCATACACCCAATAGTTTTGGGGCACTTTAAATAGACTGAATCCTGGTGTTTTCTCCAGGAACAAACACAAGGAACGTACGTAAACAGATATTGAAAAGGGAGGTATGGCATCAGAATAATACAGAACACTGAACCAGCAAACACAGCAGCCATAAAACTTAAATGAAGAAAGGCAATTCTCTGCTTTCGAAGTCTGTATTAGCTTTCAGTTAGCTGTCTTTACAAAAGACAGCAAACCCCAGACAGAACTTTCAAACAGTGCTGAGATTTGTTTTTTCATGAAAATCTCCCCTTTTGCACCATGACCTGCCTGACTTGCCCCTACTTACCCTAAAGGAGAAAAAAGGAGTAGTCCTAAGTAGTAACTGATTGAGAAACTAAGGCAACTGGTGGTATTTGGGCTAAAGAGTAGGTGTATAAATAAGTCACTCTGAAACCCACTGATGAAGTAACTGCTGCAAATTTCACTTGATCCCAAAGGGACTTGCAGACCTTGCTTCAGAAAATCAATTAAAAGATACTCCACCACCTAGGAAGAAGTAACCAGATAAAGCTTATTTAATGCTTCTTCTATGTTTTTATTTT
The DNA here is from genome assembly GCA_026283785.1 of Coracopsis vasa. Taxonomy (NCBI): domain Eukaryota; kingdom Metazoa; phylum Chordata; class Aves; order Psittaciformes; family Psittacidae; genus Coracopsis; species Coracopsis vasa. Next base: position 9,807 of record JANHGB010003560.1, on the reverse strand, counting down.
ATTTAAATAGGTCCCCACCAATGAGTAATTTTCTCCAGAATGAGAGCTATCAGCTTACTTTTAAAGACTATAGTATCAGATGGCAACAAAGTTAAACATTTCTCTTTGTTTTCTCTAATAACCGGCTAAAAGCAGTCTGGAACAGAAAAGATTCAGAAGTCTGGGATTTTCTTGAGCAGACTGAAAACAGCAGTTAAAAATACAGAACCTTCAGTAGTTCTCACTCTTCCTGTTTGAGTATTTGTATCAAAAGATGCTGCTGGAAAGCCACTCCCTGTCAGTTTTAAGATAACTGTGACAAAACAACTGATAAAGCGGAAAACACGCAATGTAGGATAACAGAACAGTAAGGGACAAAACGTTTTAGATTAAGAGATCATTAATACTCCAGACTAAATTTTCTACATCAAATTTACCTAAAAAAAAAAAAATTGCCTTCTTTTTTGTTTCTAATGTCTCATGTATATGTACTAAAAGTGTTTACCCATTCATGAGGAGACTTTCCTGAAACAAAGATCACTCTAACGAAGCGCTTGTTCACAACTTCAAGTCTGTCCACCTGTAGAAGGAAAGAAGAAACTTGGTGAGTGTACAGTCACCGCATGTCCGTCACAGCTAAGAGCTCCATATACCAAATATGTATATACCTGCTCTGTTTTCAAGTAAGGACAATAAAATTAATTGTTGTAGATAAAGATGATTACACAAACTACAGTTTGCCATTAGGAATGGCATGAGGAACCATATATGCAACTGGTAAGCACAGAATATCAGCACATTAGAATTTAGATTGAAAGGATGACTTCATAGCCTTTTCATGGAAAAAACCCATTGCACATCTCGGCTCAAATCACAGATACAGTGAAATAGTTAAAAAATACTTAACTATTTCAATGGTTAAACACCAAAAGCAATAGAACATGACTTCAAATTCTTGTAGCAGTTTCCAAAATAAACCAAACTGAACAGAATGAGGGAAAATATAACTTTGCTCTTTCAGTTGTTTTCTCTAAAACAAAAGACTTCCTGTGCTACCACATTAAACACAATAACATCAATTAGATAAAGAAAAATTTAGCTGAGGTAACAGACACTATGTAAATTAAAACAGGAATTAAGCTGTAGGTTTGCAGATATATACTAGCAAAAAAAAAAAAACAAACAAACAACAAAAAACAAAAAAACAACCCAAAACCAAAAGCTTCATGGAAGTCTCCTCAAATGGTTATTTTCTTGAATTTGACAAGGTCTCTTCAGAAGGCAGCTGAAGTTTCTCTCCATTTTTCCTTCCTCTTTCCATAAAATAAGTGGTTTCAACAGCTTTAAAGAACTTAAATCTAGCAATGGTTCTACAAGTTGAGCCTGAATCATACACAGGCTAAGGCTGTTTCCCTGAACTCACTACATGTGGCCATTTCTGGTAGAACTGAAGTAAAGCATGAGCTAAGAAGCCACCTAGATCTAGTCTGATCTCATGCAAAAGTATCTGAACATCTTTGTTTTGGCCCTAACCCTAACCTAGTACTGCTGATGTCTTCTCTCCACTAACTTGTCACCACTGTGGTGACCAACACCACTTGACAGCCACATATTTAGCTTATCTGAATATCCAGACTGCATCTTAAAAAGACCCAAGAGACTTGGTTTTGTGCAACAACCCACTTTCATAATGCTTTTCTGCAACACGGCTTTAGGCTTTGCTTATTGTAACAGCTAAACTAATCTTTTTATTGAGCTAGTGTCTTACTGCTTCATGACAAATATAATCAGTAAGGTTTTTTCCACAAGATGTACACATAATTGTCAGTTAAGAATATGACTGCAAGACAGCCTAGGCAGAAGCATACAGAGCAGTTCTGCACAGATCAGTAAGACAAAGAAAGGTAAGAAACAACCTGTTTGGCATTTTATCTAAGGAATGGAAGGGTAGCAAGCATGCTGTTAACACAAATTCCCAGGTGTGAAACCCACAGGAGGAAGCAAGTCAGTGTTATCCTAACCTGCAGGCACAGCTACAAAGCAGGACTTAACAGAGCCAAGAACTAATGGCTCCTGAAAAGGAAAAGGCCTGTGTAAAACACTCTCCTGAACTTAGGACACCACTAACCTATAACTCCAAGTGTGGAAAGCTGCAAGTTCTACAGAGAGATAGGACACTGATGATAAAATTGACTGCTCCAGTAGCGGCTCCAGGTAAGAAGGAAAGAAGAAATAAGAGGAGAAAACAAAGAAAGGAGGCTATTTCACAACACAGTTATGGCAATCTACTGTCTTTGAAGAGATATTTCCATTCTCCTCCCCCACCTTTCAGTTCACACTGCTGCTCCTCAGATTCCCTGAGGAACTCATTTGAGGCATGAAACAAGCATATTTTTTTTTTTTTAATTCAGGGGGGTGGGCTCATGGAAGTGCTAAAGGTTAGGCATAAGTTTCTTCTGAAGGCAGCTGGCATGTCTGCTCAAGCCATTAGGCTAGCTTACCTGTAGTATAAAACCATACCCCAAGAAACTGAGGTTACACTGCCCCTTCAAACTAGCATCTACATGAGCTATCGAACAAAGAAGTTCTGCCCTGAGCTGCTCATGCCCTCTCCTCTCTTGAAGTGACACAAATATTCACATAGATATCCAGAACATCACATCAAGGAACTGATTACAGTGAAAGCTAATCCATTTCTCCCTCAAAAGTTACCCTTGAACCTCCACAGACACATGAATACAAGCATAAGCAGGGAGGCAGAAATGTGCATTTTCAGCATACTGATTTTTCTTTCTGATTCCCCTCACAACTTACCATTCCTTTAGAAAGGTAGTTATTGACAAAGTCTTTCCACGTGATTTCTCTCCCAGGGACCCTGAAGAAGAAGTAATATACCACCATTGTCCAGAAAAAAGAACTTCCCACTACGTACATCCGAAACTCCCTGACATCCCATGGAATGTCACCCTAGGAAATGGAGGAAAAAAAAAAAGTTTTAGGCTCTGTACTATAGCAAGTACATGAGGTTCTAGTACCTGTTTCTGGCTCCTCTCCCCTGCCCTCAAGGTTACCACAGAGAATGCCAAACAAAACTGTACAAACACACTTCAGTAACATGAGATATAACTGAGAAATTACAGCATTAGAAGAAAATCTTTCAGTGTTTTACAAATAGTAATTGGACACTTTTGATCTATGAACTACTTTAAAAAAGTTTTGCCATCTAGGACCTTTCTCTCTCCATTCTAAAACAATTTTCCCTGCCCTCCAGGACTACATGCCAGACCAACAAAAATATGGAAAAAACAAAGAAAAACCCAGGAAGGAGGAAAAATAATCATGCACACCAAGCATCTTTGTGGTACAGCTGATGATAACAAATGCAAATTTCAAAAAGAAACTTACATAAGTATTACATTATGGTCAGAATGGCTAACAGTAAAGTACTTTTAACTGGTGGTGTGGTCAGCAAGTTTTACAAATTGACATTCTGAAACAAAATACAAAGCTTTTATAGGCCTAAGGCTCCATTATAAGAATTCTGGCTATTACCAACCATACTGATATGGTTCAAAACTCCATTAACATTCCTGAAATACAGTTAGATATCTTTGAAGGAATATCACAAAACTGTTATTTATGAAAGAGACTGTGAGTGGGGAGCCACCTAGAGCTAGTTACTATGAAATACTAAATACAGGAGACTGAGGAATATTTAGGCAATCAGAATAAGACCCTAAAAAAAGCAAAAAATATGCAAGGTTGTTTCACAGGGATAAGACAGTTAGTAGCACAAAAATATATTTTAAAGGCAAGACCTTCTGTAATCTGGTCCACCAGTTAGTTTCTTCTTTCTTGCCACCTTTTTTTCCACCACTGCCACCTCCTCCACTACTAGTCCCACTGGGCTGTCGGGCACTGGCCTGCTTTGCTTCTAACAAAAATAAAACATAACAAACCAAACAAAATCTCTTATACCAATTTTGCACTATTTTTATTAGTCTTAAAATTAAAGAGTTATTCCAAAACAAAAAATTAACTAGTTTGCAATGCCGTAATAATGAGAAGAAAATTAGAAAAACATATACAGTCCGTTAACTCGCAGACAGACATCTATCTCCTAGTTATGATCAGAAGGGCAGCCTGATACTTGTCTAACTGATGACACTTGAGCACAAAGAACTGAAAAGTGCCACAAATAAAGGAGCCTCTTATGGAGACTGCATGAAACTTACTTCCATTGCACTAGTCCATGACACACAAGATTATTCTAAGCACTTTGTTGGGGGTGAAAGATGTGGTGGGGCTTTGCATTGGTTTTGGGGAGTGCAAGTGGGTTGTTGTAATTTGCTTTGTAGTTTGTTTTCCATGATAAGCTCTAGTAACATCTCACATAATTTATCCCCCCAGCCACTCTACACTCCCCTTAAAGCTCAGGGCTTAATCAATATCACAGGCTGTCATCCTTTTTTAATATCGTAGAGACAAGCAGAGCACAGTGACAGCCAACTACAGCAGAGGAACTAATCTTAATTATTCTACTCATCCAGTTCACAAGGTGTCTTGCATTCTGCAGCATAATGTCATGTCAACATACTCGAGGCAAGATGGAGCACAACATTAACACACACTCCTTTCACCGTTAGCTCTTTCAAGAGCTTGGTAATTTGAAATCCAGGCATGACACTACACTTTTACCATTTAAGGCCTAGTGGGAGGAAAACTGCTGCTCCTATTACTCCTCTCATAAGAGACTCACAGGGTTGCTACCTCTCCTCTTTGAACAATGTCTTATATAGATTTCTGATATAACAGAGTAGCTGTTATTAGTTATAATTTACAGATTCACCCTCTTTGTAAAGATAGGGCTCCTTCTAGCACTGCTGCTACTAACTCCTCTTTAAAGCAGCAGGCTGCATGGTTGGTCCTGGCTATAGAGCTGCTTCTGGATCTTCACCCGGAATTACAATTCTGGTTTATTTCTATACAAAAAAATGGGTATTTTAGATTGCTCCAGGGAAAGCTGAGAACTATACACATAGAGAATCTCTGAATGCATTACTAATGTCAACTAACAGGAAACAGTGAAACAAGAATTTAAGGACAGCATTCCAACAGAAGCATAACAGAAAATAAAACATTCCAGAAGATATACATGATATGAAAGCAAAATAACATTAAATATATATATATATATTTGCACTTTTAAACTAATCTGGTAGAGGAACATCTACCCAGAAAATAAACAAAAAAACCCACACTCACAGTTACGCTAAAATCTAATGAATACACATCCCACAAAAACAACTGAAATGAAGCTGAATTTTGTACCTTTTGTTTCTCCAGCTGTACCTTTAGCTCCATTAGATTTCTTCCCACCAGGAAAATATTTTTCAAATCCTATTAAGAAAGAGTTCAAAAGCTCATAATTGTTTTTTAGTTTACAATTACACTTCAGTAGTCACAAGCTGACTGTACAGAACAGCAAAGCAGCTAGCAACATATAGACTGCAAAAATGGTTTTGTTTTTGTCTTTTTATTGAAGAGCTCTACCAGGTTTCCATATGCAAATCTGCTGCTCCTGACAAGAAAATATGAAATGTATTTAATGACCTAAAGTAAAGCTATCCTTCAAACCAGAGATAGACAAGTTAAGTTCAACAGAAAACTGCATTGCATAGCATGAAATTGAGCAGACAGTAGTAATTCTTTAATAGCTCCTAAAACTCCCATGAATCAATGTTCCAGCTCAAGATTAATAGCTGGCTAGTACAAGAACTTACTTCCCCACAGACAATAAACCTATAAGGCACACAAGTGCAGTGTTTCAGCAAGAAACGCAGTCTGCTTCAGTTCACTAATCAAAGTTATAATCACCTTTGGGAGGCTGAGAGAAAAGCCTTCTGCAAGCAGCAATTACACTTGCCAAGACAGTACTTCTGTCAGTAGTAACTCCAGTGGTAACTTTTTCACAGAGCTGAAAGATGAGAAATGAATATAAATCAACAAGAAGGTGCCATGAAAATCTTCAAACTCTCTAGCAGTCTTGAGCTGCAGCAACTCAGTATCACTGTTACAAGAGGAACTTTACAACAGACTTCACAGTAACTGCTGTGGACCAGAGCATAAGACAACAATGGATAAGGAAAAGTCAATCAAATAAGTAATTTCTATAGCAAGGAAATTTTTATTCTATTTGTTAAGAACAGAGAGTTTCACAAATACAAACATTATTTAAAGAGAAAAATTAAGTAGGAAACACTAAAAACTATGAACATTAAGTACCTACATACTGATCCTGTGTGAAACATTTCATAATACCAGCTGAATGACACTTAAGTGCAACATTAACTGTGATTGTACAAGCACGAGTTGGAACACCAGTTCAAAAAGCAGACCTGAACACCTATCCAGGAAAAGATCCAGTTATAAAAACAAAACAAAACTGAGACTATTGGTACCCTGTTATAAAACTGATGCTTACTGTTATTCACCATTTAAGTGCAATGAAGGAAATACAAATATTTAAATCACTAATTCTTCAGAAAAATTTTGTTATTGTAACTGAATATTTAAAACCAGACTAAACTGCAGTTTTATTACAGAAAAATCAAACCCTCTTTCTTAAAGAGGGGCAGGTTTTAGCTAAAAATACCAACTTACCCCCTTCACTGCTACCCCACAGAGGCACTCCATTTATGTGTGTTCATTTTGGTTAGAATTTGTTTAGCTTGAAAGCCAGAGAAATAGTTAAAAATATCAAACAACCCAAACCCAGAAAACAGCACGTCCTGGAAACATGACTCAAGGTAAGCACACAAGAGAATAAATGTCCATCTAGGACTAACACCTCTAGGACTACATCTGTGAAAGAAAGCTCAATGTTAGCATCACCATAGCAATTTTGTTACATTCAAGTTACAATGTTTGTAGACAAAACTTATTTCTGCATGTTAAACAAACTTGTAGGATACTAAACTACATGCTTATGTATTTTTATGTACTTGAGGTTTATGTAAACTGTAAGTATTACGCTGAGAGAACCCTAGGTATGCTGACATGTCATTAATTGAATGCTAGCTCTCCTGAAGCCTTCTGTCTGAGAGCTTCCCCTTTCACCCGTTATTAAATGATGAAATACATTAGACTTACTCCAAGCAGCCATCTAGTTCCACCTGCTGGAACCAAGAGGAATACCAAAACGTCCTTGTTGCTTGCTTTTGCTGCAGACTGAGCTAATTCTTAGGCTGCTTGATAAAGTCATTGCTTTGTGCCACTGCATGTCTGCATAAGGTCTAACACTGAAAGTCCAAGAGAATAGTTTACTGAATCATGAAAAGCATGTGCACTGCAGATAGTCTGGATGGCAGCTAATCAAGAGAATACACTATGACCTCTATCATGAGCAACAGCATCTGTGCTCCTAGAAGAAGCTGTAAGACAAGCAGGATGCATCTGTGTGGGCAATAAAATGTACTTGCCACAAACCAACCCATCTGCAGTTCAAATACAAACAGGTAGGGAATGCTGGAGCAACAGACGAAACTCAAACACATATGCAGTAATACTGGCTTCTCTTCTATGTCATTGGTCTCTTACACCACCAAAAAATTAGGGAGTTCATTATTCTACAAGCTCAGATTACTTTTTATTTGTAAAGAGACAGGACTATTTAGAAACATTTACTCCAACTAAAATAAAGCAAGTGCTCACATTTAAAAGAAAAGTTTAAGTAAGTCAAATCCAAGTGCCTGGCTCAGCTACACCATGATGGGTTTATTAGAGAATTCAGTTATAGTTTAATCAGAGAGTGAAGGGGGAAGAAGAGGAAGAAAGGTAAGCAGATAGAGCTTTGGGACACACCTGAATAATCAAACTGGTTTATTGCTAGATTGTCTCTACAGGTCCTAAATTCCATTAATAAATGCATAGTCACCTGCAAAGTTAACACACAGAGAGGTCAGTGGTTTAGAGTTGTTTTATGCTACTGATAGATCTAGGTGAGCTGGTCTACAGAAACATGCAGTTTCCTTTCACCACAGCACTCCACAAATGACAAAGTTGTTGGAACTATGTTATGGTGGTAACAACTGCTTAGGTTTCAGCTGGTTGTAGGTTTTTGTTTGGTTTTGACTCTATAAAACATCAGCATGAAAACTGATCGTATTGATCCTGACACAGGACCTGTCCTGTACTGCTGGCAATGGGAACGCCACAGCAAGCTTAGCTAGGCAGACTCACTGCCTAAGCAGAGGGAAAGCAAGCAAAGCACATTTTGACTTGATGCTGTTTCAAGCTATCTACCAGGAAACTCTGCCCACCTTCTCTCAGTCAGAGGTGAAAGAACTATCACAGCATATAAAGCAAAAAAACCCCTATCTAATATCTTTTTCCAGACAAACCTTGGGACATCTTCCTAAAAGTCAAGACTTCTTTCTATTAAGATCAAGGTAAGCAAAGTACAAAATAACTCAGAAAATGTTACTACTCCAGAGTGAAATATAAACCCAAGACCTGTAACTGCAGAAAGGTGCCTTCTCCACAATTCCAATATTGAATAATACAGATAACTTTAAACAATAAGAACTACTGATTTTATGAAAATTTTGTAACTGTAATCCATTTTTTTAAAACTGAGGCTACACAAAGCTAGACCAGAAAACCCACTTGTTTAGCTATGTGAGTAAAAGACCAAGAATTCATCAATTCTGTAAAATTGTAAGTTTACAGCTTTATCCATAAACAAGTTCCAAATCAAACAAAATAAAATTAAACCAAAAAATCTTAATTATCTAATAGTCACCAAAATACATAAGAGCATGTTGGGGGAGTAGGGACAGAAAGCAGGTAAAGAAACCTAACTTCATGCAAGTTACTTTAAGTAAGATGATTTTAAAAAGGCTTTTATGAAAATGAAGCTCCTTGTTTTGCTCTCTGTACACACACACACAGATGCTAGGATGAATACAAAGTTCCCTTCATAGGTCTTTATGTTTCAAATAAGAACTTATTACATTTTATTGACACAACTGAGAATTAACGCACTGACAGATTAGTAACACTGCTAACAGTGTTTTATTTACTCTTGCAATAAAAAGCTCTGACAAAACAAAACCACAAATGCAACTCTGAAACCAAAACATATATTTTTACTTAGGACTAAGTTACTAACACCCTTATAGGCATTCATCCTACAATTATCACTATCCTAGTGATAACCTTCATACCTACAAAGGTGCAACTATTTGCCACTATATGCTATAGAAAAAATGCAGAAACCTGCCCAAGACACCATCGAAAGCTGCAGGAATTATGTACCTCCCTTTTCTCAGGCAGTAGCATAGGTCTGTCAGTCCTCTGATATTGGGTTGACAAGGGTAATACACATCTTCGTTGTGGTTTAAGCTGAGCCAGTAACTTCGAGTCATGCAGCCACTCTCCCACTCCCCTCTTTCTTCCCTCCCCCAACTCCAGCAGAGATGGGGAAGAGAATCGAAAGAACATAAATCCCATAGGTTCAGATAAGAACAGTCTGGTAACTAAAGTATAATACAAAACCACTACTATTACTACTACTAACAATAATGATAATGGAAACAACAAGGGGAGAGAATATAAAACTAAAAAGGGAAAAGGAAAACAATAAATATAAGTGATGCACATTACAACTGCTCACCACCTGCCGACCAACACCCAGCCTGACCCAAGCAGCAATCTGGGCCTTCAGGGTAACTCACTCCAGTTTATATAGTGGGCATGACATGCTGTGGTATGGAATACCCCTTTGGCTAGTCTGGGTCAGGTGTCCTGTCTCTGCTTCCTCCTGGT
>JANHGB010003559.1:0-27217 GCA_026283785.1 Coracopsis vasa | reverse complement strand
GAGCAACCTGCTCTAGTGGAAGGTGTCCCTGCCTGTGGCAGGGGGTTGGAACTGGATGAGCTTTAAGGTCCTTTCCAACCCAAACCGTTGTATGGTTTTATGATTTTATGATATAGAAAAGAAATAGAAAGAAGCTGTTGTGAAAAATAGGCCAGTGAGTACAGAAATCTGTCTGAGATTCAGTGTGAGCAAAGAAGAGTTGGGTTTTTTTTTCTTTTGAAGGATATTTTCAGCTTCTCTGTTGTTAGGCCATGTACCACCTATCTGCCTAGTAAGAAAAGCAACGTGGTTACCCAGTGCTGATGCTCATTGGAGTCTTCTCCCTGGGACAGCTTCTTTCAAGCTGAGAGCCGATCCTCTGCAGACATAAATAACCCATTGCCAGGTTTATAATCCTGTTGCTGCTACACAGCCAGGAAATCAGGAGGTCTTCAGGACTAAGAAACAGCTTGAGCCTCAGTGTGAGCACTTGAGGCAGGCGACAACAGCTCCATCACACTGCCTGTGGTTTTGCAAAGCAAATGAGACCAACCAGCAAATGAAGTAGCAAGTCTGAAAGCGGACTTGTTACTTGCAAGACTTACTAGCAACCAAGCAGGCAAGTGAAAAATAGCTATTGATGTGTATTGGGTTTGCACAGCAAAGTTTTGGTAGCTGGCAGCTGCAGGGGTGGTTTTGTGAGAAGACACCAGAAGCTGCCCCCACATTGGACAGCTTCAGCCAGCTCCAAGCTGTCCAAAGCTGAGCCCATCAGAGATGCTGATGGTGCTGCTGTGATATGTTTAAGAAAGGGTAAAAAATGCCATGCAGCAGCTGTGAGAGTGATAGTCTATGAGTGAAACAGCTCTGCAGACATCAATATCAGTGCAGAAGGAGGGGAGGAGATGCTCCAGGCACGAGAGCAGAGATTCCCCTGCAGCCCATGGTGCAGCCCATGGTGAAGCAGGCTGTGCCATTATAGCCCACTGAGGTCCATGATGGAGCAGATATCCACCTGCAGCCCATGGAGAGGAGCCCACACTGGAGCAGGTTTTCAGGCACGACTGGAGCAGTCTGTCCCTGAAGGACTGCACCCACGCTGGAGCAGTTTGTGAAGGACTGTAATCTGTGGGAGGAACCTCACGCTGGGGAAGAACGTGAGGGGGAAGGAGTGGCAGAGATGAAGTGCCATGGACTGACCACAGCGGCCATTCCTCATCCCCTGGTGCTAAATGGGGAGGACGAGATAGAAGAGTTGGGAATGAAGTTGAGCCTGGGAAGAAGAGAGGAGTGGAGGGAAGGTTTTTTTAGCTTTGCCTTTATTTATCACTATCCTACACTGTTGTTAGCAATAAATTAATCTTCCTCAAGTTGAGTCTCTTTTGCCCATGATGGTAACTGTTGAGCAATGTCCCTGTTCTTACCTGAAGCCATAAGTTTTACCATCCTTTTTCCTCCTGTCCTGTTGATGAAGGGGAAGTAAGAGAGATGTGATGACCAGCTAACTCACCACATCATCATATGTATTGATTCCCAGAAACGTGCAGATGAGGGAACTTCCACAAAACTAAGATCCTTACTGAGAGTCCAAAACTGAGCATGTGCTGCAACTCCAATCCCAAACTAAGGAGTGTGATGATATCACTCTGGAAATACAGGGCATGAGTGGGAACGGTAGTGTGGTGAAGCATCGTTATTATAGACAGGAACTCCAGTGGACCCTCAGCAGTGCTGTTTCGTATTTATATATGCTTCAAACTTGCAAGTGAAGCTGAAACTGAGGCATAAATCACTATAGAAATAGTTCTAGAAGATGTTTTGTCCAAAGCAGTTTCAAATATCCCTCCCTCGTGGGTTTTCTCCCTTGTTGAACAGATTAACTTCCTCACTACAGGGCTCTTTTTGGGGGGGATATCAAAATCTGATCTGTATTATTCATGACTAGGCCTTCTCCCTTTCTGGTATCAATTTGTGGAAAATGCAGATGGTAATTCCCAGTGTCAGAGGAGAATTGTGAATAGTTGGGAACCATTCATGTTCTGTGTCAATTATATAGTATTTGTCTTGGATCACAGTGGATGTTCTCAGGTATAAAACCAGTGCAAGTGATGGCTAGGACTGCTCAGAAACCTCACATGAACTATTTTGTTAGTTGGATTTTTCGAGCTACTTTGTAAGGAGGAGTTCAGAGAATAAATGAATTGAAAAACACCTGGTTATGATATAAAAATACTATAGTAGGACACTTTTTCACCCATCAAAAAAAGGAATGGTGAGGAAGTTTTGGTAAGCAGCTTCCCGTTTCTTCCCACTCAGTTTGACTATTCCTGGTGGCTGGGAAGAGAAAACTGAAGTGATGGATTGCTCTGATTATGCCTAGTCAGGTGCATTAAACGGTGTCTCACTCCACTGCCTCCTGTGATCTTGCTGCTTTGTGCACTTATAAGAGCTGATGTGGAAAGGGAGATGTCTGTAAACAATACAGAAATGAAAGGGGGGTGAAAGATCTCGGGCTGGTGTTAAGAAAAGGGTTTGTTAGGAACTGGAAATGTGTTGAGGAGATTAAACTGAGCCACTTTTAGAATAACTAATTGGGATATGCCTGTCAGCTTCAAGACTCAGTAGCGCACTTGAACCCCATCCTGCTTTTCATGGGTCATTTGTTGGAGAGATGCTTGCAGTCTATGGAAAGTTTCTTTTTAGCATCCATCTGTTTACTGCTAAGATGGAGCTTAGCTCAAATGCCTGTCTCTAGTTAAACCATGAACTCATGTATACTTGAGTTATGGTGCTGTGAGTTCATAGTCACCAAGAAAGATTACTCTGTTCTCATCAGTGTGAGACAAAATAAGATCCTGTAGATTTTTAGTGCTGTGAACCAGACAGGTAGGTTTGAGATGCAGTACCTTATTTCAAGTTTTCTGTCAGTGCTGTGTACAAGATCTGTCTAAAATTGTATGAAATACTATACAAAGCATTGAATTTCTGTGTTTCTGTATCTAAATTTGGGTTGCTGATGTACAAGAAAATTAAATTCAAGCTGGAAAGGTGCAAAATGCTATGAAAGTGAAACTGTCTCATGCAACAGATTAGCAGTGCCTGATTTATTCATCCTAGGGAAAAAAAACCCAAACAGGCTGGTGAGGTATGTCTGATCTTTGTTAATCTATGGCAGTATGGAAGATTGGGAGGATTGCTGTTTGAGCTAAGGATTTACTTTCATGGAAACAAATAGACCATGTTTAGATTGAAAATAGGAAGACTTTTAGCTGTAAGAGCAATGAGTTTAGGGACAGCATTATCAAATACAGACAGAAGCCCTGAGGTGCATCTCTTATCTTTTTACAGAGGAGGGTTCTCACTGCATGTGGACTCAAGTTCTGAGTTTGATATCTCTTAGGCTCAAGTTCTTAAAACACCTGACTTAACCTTGGACAGTTTCTGCTGGTTGGATCAGCATCTCGTGAGAAACCCCTCTGGTTTTGGTTTGGTGGGGAGAGGGACTGACAGTCTCTATGCTCCTGGTGTGTGCTTGAGAAGAAAGTTGCAATCAGAGAAAAAGAATGAGGTGGCTTCATTCGAAAGTGCCAAGCCAGTGAGTTAGACCAGCCCAGCTACAGCAGTGTAATTACCCTGATCCTGCAATTCCAGCACATTTTCCTGTAGACAACCCTGAATAACATTGCAAAACTTTGACCTTCACGTTTTAGCTCTTCTGTTTTCAAAGCACAAGGATAAATGTACCTCGGAGTTAGTACTGGCTCAATGGAAAACTAAACAGGATGGTAGTGTTGGGCAATATATTTCTATTAACTTCCTTGGTTTCAGCTTCCAAAAATGCTTTCTCAGTAAGAATTAAACTTCTTCCTTCACAGAAGTTTTGGTTACATTATTTCAGCTAGTCAAAGACAATTGACAGAACACACTTAAAATATGTAAAGGGAAATTGAGAAATCTCTTTTTGCTTGTACTTTCAAGCATAAGCCTGGTTTGGAAATAAAAACAGCAGAAAAAATCTGACATTGGTAAAATAAACTCAATCCAAAGCATTTGAGCAAAATAATTGTCTTCTTTTGGTTTTTTTTCAATAGATACATGTATCCCTTTGATGAAATCTATCTATAAATCCAATTAAATCACTGCTCAGTCTGTATGTGTGATGCAGTGGGGGAAATTATGATGGACTCTACTTGCTTTGGCTGTTAGATCACTGAAGTCAGGTTTCAACTAATAAAGCTACTGCAAAATTAGAGTGTCTGCAGGGAAAATAGCCTTGGCCAAAACCGCAGCCAGGCAGAGTCAGAAGCCATGCTTGGGAGTTCTTTTCATCAGAGCAGGGTACAATAAATGCTGTAACTGATGTCAAGAAGTCTATGATTGCAGATGTCTAGAAGCAGGAAAACTTGTGTCCATTTGTTTAATTCCTTATCGTGGTCAAGAAGAGGCAGAGAATGAGACATAAAGGAGAAGGAAGAGGAATTGGTGTTTCCTCCACACACAACTGTTCAGCTGCCAAGACAGAGACTACCCTGGAAGAAGCACGTTTGTATCTGTAAAACTTTGTTTAGATCAGACCTTGCACCCATTTATCTGTATTAGTAAAAGTTGTGTCTCCTAATCGATTTGCTGGCATGTTTTACTAGCAGGGACCGAAGCTGAGCACAGTGGGAATCGATAACCCTTCCTTTAGCTGCCGTTTTGGATGAGGAAAGTCCTGGTTTCTCAAACAGCAGAAAGGAGAATCTGCTCAAAATACCTTGTGCCTATTAGTATTTTCTGAAAGCTTGAAAAATATCCCTTTTATCTTCTGCATGGGAACAATCTGCAGTAGATACGGCATGAAATGAAAACAGATAGGTGAGCAAACTCACGACAAGTTGTCTGTGCTCTTCTCTTGGTTGCATATAGACAGTTGCAGAGACAAAATGCAATTGCTTCAGTAAGAACACAGCTGAACCACTTGCCTAAATATCAGCCTGCATCTCTCATTGGATGTGCTGCTTCACACCGGACCAGCTCTGACAGCATTTGCTGTCACACTGATCTGCAGACAGAGCCCTGCGAAGTGCGGTGGATAACGGCATCACAGGTTCAGAGGATGTGGTTACTACATCAGTAATGATTCAAGCCACTCTACCAGGTTAGATACAAGGAAAAAGCTCTTCCCTGTGAGGGTGCTGAGGTGCAGGCACAGGGTGCCCAGAGAAGCTGTGGCTGCCCCATCCCTGGCAGCGTTCAAGGCCAGGTTGGACACAGCGGATTGCAGCAACCTGCTCTAGTAGAAGGTGTCCCTGCCCGTGGCAGGGGATTGGAACTGGTTGAGCTTTAAGATTCCTTCCAGCCCAAACCATTCTATGATTCTGTGATTCATTTTTGGCCTCTTGCTAAGACATGAGCCCTTATGCTTCTTCCTGATGTATTTTCTCCACATCCCCCAGAGCACTGTTTGAATCAACCTGCCAGCTCTGCAGGTGGTGATTCCTTCATCTTCCTCCCTCATAGAGAGGTCGCAAATCATTGCCAATAAACTGGGAGCAACCAAAATCAGTTACCGAATGCTACTGAAATTTCCTAAGAAGGCCATTTATGGCCATTTATAGAGGGGGGTGGGAAAAAAATAATGCTTAGTGTAATTCCATAGCAATAATAGAAGGAGACTTTATGATGTAAGGAATGGCAGTATCAGGAAAAGTTTGCTATACAATGAGGACATAATGTTAGTGATGACCATTGAGACCTACGTACCCAAAGAGGTTATTTTGAAGTCCAGAGAACTGATAAATGCGTGCATGGTTCTGCATCTATATGACTGTGCACAACTTTAGCAAAGGCCCTGAAAGTTTCTGAAGAGCAAGAGGGATTGCAGACAAGCACAATAGAAGTGATCATAAGGAGCTGCTTCTGAAGAGACATTTAAAGTCTGAATCTAGCTATATGTTGTAAAACACCTATTGTCTTTCTTGCTACAGGACTTTGCCCCAGAGAACTCTGTTTATAGCTAATGTTGACTAAGGGATAAAGCTGTGATTATCTCCAAGAAGAGTAAAGGAGCGAGTAATGATGGGGAGAAATGGGATGTGTTGGATTGAGGGCTATAAAAGAACACTGTGATAAAAGGCGGCATAGAAAAGTACAGGCTATCTATGTAAAAAACCTTCCTAATAGCTGAATCTGGTAGACAGGGGAATAATTTCATAAAGGAGAGAGAAGAAACCTTGTTATTTCAATCACTTAAACAAAACTGGACAAAGCCCTGGAGAATATATTGTGGGGAACAATTGCATGCTGGCCCTCGGGAATGGATAATGTGACCTGATAAGTCTTTTCCCAGTGGTTGCTATGATCCTCTTCAGATTGAGAACTTCTTCTGGGCATGATTTGTCTTGGGACTGGATGTGATGTGAGCCTCAGGTCAGTCCACTGACGTTTCGGAGAACAAAATGGAGAGGATAAAGAGGATAGAGAGGAAAGGCATGCCTAGCTACTGGTTTGTACTGCTGTTGATGTCCTCAGAAAGGTGGCCAAGGCTCAGCTGCAGTCCAGGAATCCATCAACTACTGCCCAGCTGGAAAGCCAGAACAGAGCTGCCGTTGGTTTTGGGAGTAGTTATGAAATGGTATACCAGAAACATGGCCCAAATCACTGCTGTTTCCAGTGCCAGTCTCCTCATAGAGCTGGAGCGGAACCTCTTCCCTCTTCCCAGCCTCTTTTCTGAAGCAGAGGCAGTTGCAGAGATGAGTAGAGATAATGTTGTCATGTCAACAAAATTAACTGGCAAGTGTTGACATCTTTGGTTTCCTAGGGAGGTGGTACACAAGGTGGCAATTACCTCGGATGCTCTGTCATCTTTCTTACTCAGAAGAATTGCCAGTGATCACAGGCATCTCTCATCTAAGCAGTAAAAGTAAATGCCTAAGTTCAACAAGAGGAGATTTGAGATAATCAGGTCTTCTGTGTCATAATAGATGAGCAGGAAGATTGTCAGTGGTTGCATGTGACCATTTGAACATTTCCACTTCCCTTCATTTACTTTTTTAGTAAAAGCCCTTTATAGTGTAAATTTTACACAGAAAAAAATGGAAATGGTTCATGTGCAAAAGAAAATAAGACAACAAACAGAAATGCAGAACTCTGAAATATTTTGTTACCTGTGATCTCCCAAACATCCCCTAGTTATCTTGAACTCTGATCTGCATCCTCAGCCTTGCAGGCAGGTAGGTATTCCATCACAGGATGTCTGTGATGTCTGACATCCTATTCCTGCAGTCCTATCCCATGCCTCTGTTTCTCAACCCTCCTTGCAAGACCCCAGACTCCTGTCTCTTTCCTCTAACCGGCCAGAGAAAGAGCTGATCACATTGCAGCTGACTCTGCACTATCTCTGCGTTGATTTTTTTTGGCCCTTTTACGTGTATTCACAGACTGGCCAGATGGCAGACCCAGCAGAACAGATTAATATCGAGTTTACATTACAGCTTCTTCTAAGTGGTGGAAATTGGGGAGCAGCTTCAAAACTATTGGCGAGGAAAGACAGATGGGCATAGATACAGATATATGTGGCTCATCATAATCAAGAAATGAGAATAGAAATAGGACTAATTAGAAAAAGAAAAGTTTCTTATGGCTTGGTTTAAACTTGCAAACAGATTTCTTCATGCAGTAACCCAGTGGGTACCTGAAAGAGCCAAACGTTGTGACCAAATCTCTGCTTCCCTGTTAGGCAGAAGCAATATCTCTCAGAATGGGGGAGCTGTGACCTGTTGGTGTGTGAGTTTGGGAGGGATACAAGCTCTTTTCCAGAAGAAAGCAGAGAAGTCCCCAGTCTCTCCAGCTATGGGGAAGGTGGAAGCTGCCTGGACACACACTTCTGATGGGCACACAATTGAATGAGCACCACTTCCAACTACTCTGCCCCAGTGACCTGAATAGATTTGTACCCTCACCACACCAGGCAGGCATCCGACAGGTAATGTGTGATGGCTGCAGATCAGGAGGGAGTGAGGAAACATGACAGAAGATGGGTAGCACAGAAACTGGCATTGTTTTCAATCTTATCAGTCATGTTGGATGAGTCCTTCAGGTCTGCTGCTGGGCTGTTATGCACTCCATTTGCTGACAGTGCCTGGTGAGCTTACAGGGATCACTGTGGTGGGTGTGATTTCCAAGGCTAAGGCACTTCTCTGTCCTGACTTATGATATGCATGGATCAGGACTGGCTTTCTGCCTGCAAGACCAGCTTTGTCTGCACCCTCACCTGCCAGCTAGTGGATCAGAGAGAGAAGCCATTTCTTTTCCACATTTCTTTGCTGCACATCGCCTGTGCATACATGTGTGTCTGCCTATCCGATCAGAGCTGCTTTTGAAGCTGTTTGCCCTGACCATCTTGACAGTTTGGTTCTAAGATCAACAAGAAAAGACGTCTGTGGTGAGGAGACTAAGGTGAGGGGAGCCTACTGCATCCCTGCTGCCCAGAATGGGAGACCTTCTGCAGGTCTTGATGCAATGGAAAGCACTGAGTGTAATTTCCAAGGTGTCATGGTCTTACCTCTGCAGTCAGGACATGGAACAGAGATGAACCAGGGTGAGAGGCTGTGCTGCCCTTATTGAGGGATTTCAGATTTGAGGTTATACCTGGGGTTGGCACATTCTTTTTCCTCTCACAGGATGTGCCTGTCTTCAAACACAGGATGATGTCATCCCATTTTGCTGTGTGTAACTCTAGAGAGCCTTGTGCCATGCTTTGACCTGGTATTAGAGATTGCCTTTTGAGCATGGAAGGGGAGGATGTCTTTGAGGATGGAAGGGGAGGATGTCTTTGAGGATGGAAGGGGAAGCTGTGCAAAACTAAGAGAGGTTGTTCAGTTGGTGTGCTGCAGTGAGATAAGGGAATGAAAGAAATAAGGAGGTCCTGGAGATGTTTAAGGAGAAAGACAACAGGATTTGAGGAGAGTCAGTGGTGCTTGTGTGCCAGGAGGGTGTAGTTGCACAGCAGCTTTCATCCATGTAACAGCAGCATACATGATGTGCTCTCGATTTCCTTACATGAAAATGCCTTTATCCTGGCAAATGAGTTACTACCAGTTAGACAGAAGAAGTATCTTCTTGATCCGTACTGAAACCTCTTTCATCTGTACCTCAAAGGACATGTTTTTTTCTCCCTACTGAAAGCATGAGCAGCAAATCCAGCGGAGACACAGCCTGTTCTTTGTGGCAGTTCCTCTGACGTAGATGAACCTCTGAAGTGTGTGACATCAGGAAGATGCTTTAATCTGAATTATGTTTGCCCATCTAAGTACCAGGTGCCGTTATCCCCTTTTCATTATCTCACGGCCAGGGCTGCTGCCAGCATGAGTAAGAAAGGCTTGAGTCACAGGGATGGAGTAAGTAGTTCATTTCCTTCCAGAGGCTGTTGTCAGAGACAACCAGGCCCAAATGTCCATCACGGGGATGAACGATATGTAGATGAATGAGAGGAGAAACCTCCTCCTGAGAGCAATAAAGCATCCTCATGAATAACGCAGTGTTGCTTCAAGATTCAAGACATCTAAAACCTGTTGTACGTTGAACGTGAATATGAATGAGGCTTAGCCACTCTGCAGCTACACGCTGGCCTGAATGCTACCTATAAATAACTTACCACTGCCACATTTCATTTTTATGTTTTAACACTGATCGTGTATTTGGCCTGGTACCAGTGCACATCTAGAGACAAACCTCTCCCAGTCTCTGATAGAGCCCAGTGTAGAAAAACACCCTTTGCTTTGCACCATACAGGCTCCATCTATGCTACTAAGTAGAGCATGAGCTGTGTTTTGAAGACACGGCATGGAGAATGTCAGTAACAGCTAAACACACATACTGCTCCAGAGTGATGCTCAGCTACAGTGGTCCCTGGCCAGTGTTACCTCCATGGCTGGACTGGTCATGGACTTTGCCTGGGACAATGCTGGTTGGTCCAGGGTAAAGCCATGACACAAACTATGCTTAATGATGTAAGTGTTGACAATCATGGGTTGTTGGTGGAATCCATCCCTTGTCCCAGTTTACTTTGCTAGAGTAGCTATCGCCTTGCAGTACTGTAGTTGGCTCCATGTAGATGTAGTACAGTGAAAGGATTTTTTTCCCATAATGTTTTAATTTTATTATGGATTTACTTATTCTGGGCAATCTGTGTCATTGCAGTGCTATGGAAGTGTTTATTGAGACCCTTTTTCCACAGAAGCAAAGTGTTATTGAAGAGAATTTGTGTTGGAGGACAAGTCAGACATTACGGGCCTGTCTGTACGCTGCAGCTGAGCGTGATCAAAGATCACTGATGTAGATCTAAGCAAGCTGGTCTGTCCACATGAGGCTATACAGTGCCAGAGATACTTGCTTAGAGTCTGAATGCAGGCATGGCATTTTTGTTGATAAAAATCTCTCTAAAACCAGGAGTGACACAAAGAAGGGGAGCAGGGAATTATTCATGTGCACTGTGTTCCACTGCATGCTAGGGTTGTGGCCTGGTACCCCAGCACAATGTACTTTTAGAAGTGAAAGATATTTGGATTGTCCTCCTGAATGGATCTCACATAGACTCTATAATGAATTTCCCTCTGTGTCTCATCTGAAGGAAACCATGAAAAAATAAGCTTTGAAGGAGGCTGAATAGGTTTTCCCCAGACTACACTCTGGCAAAGAGGAAAATAGTATTCTTTCTTTCTAGAATTACATATAGAAGCATGTGGTCTTTGAGAGTTTTCCACCTGAGAATGGACAAGGTCTGGCAGTGAAGACCTTAACAGAGTACTCATTTGGTGTGCAAGCCCTTACAGTCTGACCCTTTGCCTCTCTTGCCTCCTTGCCTGCAAGTTCTGCTTGATATCTGTAGCCCAGCCCTTCTGTAATGGGGAGGAGACAGCTTTTGTGGTGCATTGGTGCTCTGAAGTCCAGAATTGGAGTAACAATCTGAGACAGGGCATTTCTTCATGCCGAGCCATTCTTGATGCCAACCCAGATGAGCTCTGTCTTGAAAGCCTAAGCAGCTGGGTGGTATTATGAAAGAGAGAGTACTAATGACATCACTTCCAATCAAGGTGAAAGTTATTTAGATTGTCCTTTATCAATCAGATTATGTCTCATTAAATATCAGAGAAACCTGTCTGCTGTGGTCCCATTACTGTATTGTGGGAGTTCAGCAAACTGGTTAGTATAGTAAAGTAGTACAGGTAGTACTTACCTAGGTGTGATGCGATGTAAAGCTTCATCTGTACCTTTCTCGTTATCTCAGCCACATGGCTTGTTAGGGTATGCATTTGCTATACCTAATTTTAAGGTCTTCTCATCTTTCTTCTTTACCATAGAAGTGTGAGAAATGCCAATGTCATGCTTAACCTTTCTACTTCTCTTTGAGCCTTGTGTTTCTTCTGTGAGCCATGTGTTTCTTATGGTTCACATGGTGTCATCTCTTTATATTCTGGTAAAGGGCAAAAACATTCACGTAGAGGAAGCTAGGCTGAATTTTGCTAGCTGAGATCTGCTACCAAGTGGCTTCTGCTTCTGCCTTTACTTCACGCAAGTAAAACCCAGCTACTTGGAGACTGATCCTGGCATTAATGATCCTCTGTGCCCCTCTTCCTCTGGCAGTGACTGATGTCCTCATGTTTCCCAGAGGCAGTCTTTGATGCTGAGAAGACAGTGGTTCATTTTAAATTTGAGATTTACTGAATTTCAGAGAACGTGCAGTGCTGGAGTTTGCTTTTCATGCATTGCTGTGTATTGCTGGATAGATTCTGTAATGCTAAAGTAATGGAGAGTTAAGTCTTTGCGTAGTGTGTTTTGAAACCCATCATTCCAGTGTTGGAGGCAATGGCTAAGGTGCCTATTCCTTAAAGCTGTATTGTACTGAAGAAATATATGACTCTGTTCCCCTATACATGAATCTATTTGCAAAGTTTTATTCCAGCTTCATTAATAAAGTCTTTCCTT
This sequence comes from Coracopsis vasa, assembly GCA_026283785.1. Lineage (NCBI taxonomy): Eukaryota > Metazoa > Chordata > Aves > Psittaciformes > Psittacidae > Coracopsis > Coracopsis vasa. The sequence goes on along the minus strand of JANHGB010003559.1, from coordinate 15,271 downwards.
TACCCCAGCTTCATGGTGAAAATATGGTAAAATACATTTTTGTATTCTGTAGTCTGATATTGTGGAAAGTGAGTATGACATGGGACAGAATAGAAATCAGAACTTCTGGATATTCTATCTTCCCCTGTGAGTTATAGCCTGCTGGTGCCTATGCTTTCCTGTCTGTAAAGCAGGGAATTGGGTATGTTCCTGTCTTATGGGAGAGCTGTGAGTCCCAGGTTAGTTATGAAGTCTGTGGCAAATTTTAGAAGTGCAGTTGTGAGATAGTGTATAAGCATTAATGTTTTATAATCTCCCTAAACTGCCTCTGTGGATATATTTAGTGAGAGGGATATAGCGATATAGAAAGGAATCTTCTTTCACCCCAACCATTTTCTTTAGAACCCAAAGTGAAAGTTGTTTCCACCAACTGCCATCCCTGCAACCATCTGGAAAATCACATTTTCTGAAGCTTTCCTTCTCTTTATCAGCTGTAACTAAAGCTATAAAATGGGAAGATGTCCCTGGTTTAATTAACACCCCTGTAGTTCAAAAGCTGATCTTAGTAATGAGAGGCAATTATAGCCTTTATTGAGGGACAGTCAGGTGGAACAAGCCCTGCATCAATCTATTCAAGACATTTCACTTTCCAGGTAATTTGGAAACTCCTTTTTATGAGGAACAGGCTACCTAGCCCGATACAACAGGTGAATCCCTTTGTTTTGTAACCTAAAAAAACCTCTTTTGTGCTTTTTACATAGAATAATAGAATCACAGAACAGTTAGGGTTGGAAAGGACCTTAAGATCAGCCAGTTCAAACCCCCTGCCATGGGCAGGGATGCCTCACACTAGACCATGTCGCCATCCATCTGCCAACAACTAGCAACTGAGCTGAAGAAATGCCTGCTGCTTCTCAGAGGTCATTATTGCTCGTTTTCTCATTTTGTTTTACTTATCCACTGTTGCTTTCTATTTTGAAGGTTGCATGGTGCTCATATTATTGTACTAACAGAACTGCAGACTCCATGCTGTACCCACATCCTGAGGGCTATGCAGAGTTCTGGTTTCTGCACCTCGAAAATGATGCAATAGAGCTAAAGAAGGTCCAGAGAAGGACATTGAAACATTGAATTCTGCTATATGAGCTAAAAAGCCTGTGGCTCCAGTTCAGAAAGGAGCAAACTGAGAGCAGAGATAAAGCTGAGTTTAGCTGAAGGTAGATGTAGAACTTTGATACTAAAGCTAAGAAGCACTAGCTGAAACAAGGACATTGCTCTAAATGATGAAGTACCTTTTAATGCAGAAGGTAGTGAACTTCTGTAATCTGTTGCCACAGGAGATTGAGAAAGTGGGCAGTGTCAGAGGTTTCATAGAAAGGGTTAGATAAACTCAGAGCAGCAGATTCATGACATGAGTCTAAAGGTGAGGGGTAGGTCTGAAGCAGTACGAAGGGAATGATCCTGCCTCAGTAGTATCTAAGGTCCTGTCTGACCTCCAGCATCTGATTTGTAAGAGTGTGGGTCTGCTGTATGCCCTGTGTTTCATCTGGGTATCCTGATATCTCAGAGGTCTCAAATGCTAGTAGATGCTGCTAATTTAATCCCTTTGTGTCTACAATGCAGACACCTACGTTGCACTGAAGTGGAGCTCTACTCATGACTAAGATGCCTGCATTTAGTTATTTGCATATGGTTGTCTACCTGTGCAGTAGGTGTCTAAATACTTCTGCAGTTAACAGATGTCTAGCCACTCTAATAGGGACCCGATGAATATGGTCAATGGACTAGTCTGTAGTGACATTTCATATTGCCATAAGGTAGACTTGGGATGGTCAGTTAAGTAACTAACTACTACTTGTTTTCATTAAATCTTTGTGGACTGTAATGGGAGCTTGGACACCTAGAACACACATAGGTGCAAAAATTTAGATGTATTAATCCTGGACTGAGTTCTGTCCCAAGATTTCTGTTATAATGACTGTAGAGAAATAGGTGTCTCCTGAGAACAACTCATTGACCTAGGTATAGATGAGGGGAACTGCAGTTGTGAAGTCCATGTTGCTATTCGTTAACTTCAAGGAGAGTCTGGATAATGGTACCTACATTGTCAATGTACACCATGGCCAGGTGGGTCTCAGCTATCCCATTTTGGACACTTTGGTACTGTCGCTTAGATTCTCAGCTGTAAGAAATGTATAGTTTTAAAGCAGTGTGATTTGAAAAAGTGAACTCAGAATTTCAAAACAGCCCCCACCCCCTTTATGGTTTGATTTAGAATAAAGGCTTAGCTGTGATTTTACCTCCTGTAAACTATGCTGTCCTGGATTAGATGAAATTTCCTTTGCCACATTAGCTGTAAAAGCTGTGAAACTATAAAACAAGTTTGTAAGTTGTTTATTCTTCAGTAATTAAAGATAGGGCAGGCACCGAATCTTACAGTGTTCCAAAAGAGGGTGGCTTTCACAGGGTGTCTAGCAGAAAGGTTTGTTCAGCCTGGAAGAGTTTGAAAAGGAATTTCTTTTATTGGTGGGTCTGTTAATGTTAATTCCATGCTGCCGTCAGTGTACTCTGGGTTTGGGATAGGGCAACACCAACTCCTCTCAGAAGACACTGTGGAACAGTGCATCTATTTCCAAAGTTTCCACTTTTGTATGTGTTAAAGGATGGACATGACATTTCTTTAGTGAATGAATTCAATACAGTCTTGTTTAGGAGACTGCATAGTTACTTGAAGTAGGATGGCTTGTCCATCCTTTCATCTTTCCCACTCCCCTGTGTACAGCGGTTCTCTGTGTCTTACTTGCTTTGGATACAGGACATGGGCAAGGAGATAGAAAGGTTGTGTGACTGCAGTGTTCCTGTAGCTTTGGATCTGACTGTGGCATCAGACTCTCTGCGATTCATGTGGCTTGCACGAAGGGGGACTTGTGGCCATCACCTGCCTTGCTGACTGTCTTGTCTTTTCATTCCCAGGTTATGGACACGCTGCCCCAGGGACGGATGCGGGGAAGGCCTTTTGCATGTTCTACGCAGTCCTGGGGATCCCACTGACACTCGTCATGTTCCAGAGCTTGGGCGAGCGCATGAACACCTTTGTCAAGTACCTCTTGAAACGCATCAAAAAGTGCTGTGGGATGAGGAGCACTGAGGTCTCCATGGAAAACATGGTCACTGTGGGTTTCTTCTCCTGCATGGGAACACTCTGCATTGGAGCAGCAGCTTTTTCCCAGTATGAGGAGTGGAGCTTTTTCCATGCTTACTATTACTGCTTTATAACATTGACTACGATAGGGTTTGGAGACTATGTGGCCCTGCAGACCAAAGGGGCCCTTCAAAAGAAGCCTCTCTATGTGGCTTTTAGCTTTATGTACATTCTAGTGGGGTTGACAGTCATTGGGGCATTTCTAAATCTGGTTGTTCTCAGGTTCTTGACCATGAACAGCGAGGACGAGAGGCGGGATGCTGAGGAACGGGCATCCCTGGCAGGGAACCGCAACAGCATGATTATCCACATCCAAGAGGACTCCCAGCATGGTCGGCCACGGTACAAGGCCGAAGTAACAGACCTTCAGTCAGTTTGTTCCTGCATGTGTTACAGGTCCCATGAGTACACCAGCCGGGTGGTGTCCCACCAAAATTCGTTCAGCTCAAAGCTGAACCCCCAGTACTTTCACTCCATCTCTTACAAGATAGAGGAGATCTCACCAAGCACATTAAAAAACAGCCTTTTCCCATCTCCTGTCAGCTCCATCTCACCTGGGTTGCACAGCTTTACAGATAACCACAGGCTGATGAAAAGGCGAAAGTCCATTTAAAGGGATTTGTCTTCTTTTGCTTTCCTTGTTTCCCCCCAGTTCTTCTCCGTTGTTTTGGGGTTTTTTTTGTTCCTTGAGTGAGACGGAGTGAGGCCAAAGGGAGTAGAGAAAGCCAGTCCTCCTCTGAGACTCAGCTCTTGAGCATGAAGCATGGATTATTACTGTTCCAGCAAAGTATGCCTTACATTACCCCCTCGGTGGATGTCAGAGGATTCAAGGTGACGTGAAGTGGGTACCAAATCCAAAGTTGCACACACAGCTGGGAGCCTTCATGTGCCATTGGCACTCCTGACCTAATAAACTCTTTTCCTCATGAGCAGGTTGTGTGCTTGCGTGCGTGTTGGGTGTGCGTGCGTGTGCGTGGAATTCCACGACTAGTGCCATGCGACAAAAATCAAAGCATCAGGTATTATTTTGGGTTATTTTTTCCCTTGAAGCAATTGTGTTCCAGCCTGCTTTTAACTTTTAGATTGCTTCCAAAAGGAACGGGGAGGGTGGGAGGAGAGCAAATTTGATTCATTTCTTTTTTGCCAAGACAAGCATGCGCCATAAGCAGTCAATATACCAGGTGTATCATGGTAAATTTTTTAATGCTAGATTTTAGATTGTATTAACATTAATAAAACAAAAAAAAGGCAGGAAAAGATGGATCATTTTAGCTTGCCAGCTCAAAATTAAAAAAATAAATAAAGCATGCACTTTGTAAAACTGGTATGCATAATAAAAACACAAGAAAAACTAGCAACGGAATTAATAATCAAAAGCAAATAATCCTATTGATTTCACTAGATTTCCTTTTATCGTTTTCAACCGTTCCAACAAGTTTTAAGAGAAATTGGGAGAATTGTTGGAACCAAAGAGTGTATTTTGTTATTTTAATTTTATTTATAAATTTATTATTATTATTATTTTGTGCAGCAATTACCTGCATGAATAGGAATTATATTTTTTTTTGAATGCTTGGATTAGGATGGGTATAAATAGGTGGATGTATATTTTTTCTTATATAATAGTGACAGGGCATTTCCTTGGTTTAAATAAAAAAATAAAGATGATTGTCTCTAAATGCTTTTGATTTGTAAATAATGGAAAGCCTTTGTTGGTCTCAGGAAGAATTCAAGGGACAGTATCTTGTGTTTGGCTCACTGGGAACTTGTGAGATAAGATGTGATACTGCTTTTTTGCTAGGCAGAAAGGCAAAATGCATTTAGCAGTGATGGACAAAAGCAGATTTACTCCAGTGTTTGGAGGGTAATATTGGGAGTGATTGCATTGGCAAGTTGTAGTGAGGGATGTTGAGACCATGTCATAGAGTTTTTCCTTGGAGATTGTCCATCTCTCGGCTGTTCATCTTGACCAAACAGATTTTACAGGACTGAATTAGAGGCCTAATCCAGCTCCCTTTTAAGATAATAGGAATTTGCAATGATTACATGGGATTTGGTGCTTTGGGAGATTTATCTTTGATTTGACAGGGGTAGGACTGGGAGTTTTATAAACCTCCACCTTTGTCTCTGATTTAATCCTATCTTTTAAACTGCCTTTCGTGTTAATTCACCATACAAAACCCATCCTTTTTTGGCACTAATCACCTCTTGCTGATTCTACCATTTTGTGCTCTCAGTGTAAAAGCAATAATCCCTTTTTTTTTTTCCCTTTAAAACTAGATGGTGTGTTTCTGTACAAGCCCCAGCTCTGAGCAATGTGTGCTGATGGATGTTGATACCCTTTCAAAGAGGCTTCTATAAAGAGAATTAATAGGGAGAAATAGGGAATGTCAATTCCTCCTCTGTTCTCTTCTCCCTGGCTTTAAATTATTTGGTATATCAAATATGTTCATGTTCTAATTTCCATATCCGTGCTTCAACAAGTAGATGAAAAGCAGGTATCCATGACTTTGGCTCCCCTGTGCAGCTTCCTTTGGGATTATACAATCCTGTGGTATGAAAATCTCCATTAAGATTAGTGAAGAAATAGCGTAGGATTCTTAATAAGGATGGATGAGGATTGACTTCTTTCAGCCTAACATGTGAGGATAACATCCCTCAATACAGTAGGAGAGCATGCTGGGTGCATTTATGCTCTGCTGCTGGCACCATGTTCTAAGGCTGATGGCAGAAGTATTGAAGCAAGTATACTTACAAAAGGAGTTTCAGGATGTGAAACCACCTCAGTGATTGCTACCTAGAAGCTGGTTTCTGTCAAGAGTGGCCCATGGGGTTCACAGTGCTGTCCAAATTCACTACCACAGTCTTTGCTTGTGGCATTCCAGAAGTGCAAATCAATGTAGGTTTCTTTTCCTGCTAAGGAGATAAGAAAAAGTATGCCTGGAATATACACATCAATATCATGTACAGCTGCTGGGTGTATCTGACACTGGAGAAAAGCAGGAAAAGTTTGGGGTTTTGCAGAACTTGAGTGAAATTCTGTCTGCCTCGCAAAGAAGAACTTGTGTAACGGGACTTTTAGCAAAGTTTAAAGAGTTTTGTGGGGAAAAAGCCCATCCAAACAAACCCAAACCAACAATTATATCTTATAAAACATTGGTCAGCTTTTTCCTTTTTTCCATTAAGTGGAAAAGTCTGCTGCATATAAAAATTATCATCTTTCAATGTCCTAGAGATCATGTTGAACTCCAGACATTCAAAGCTGTTACATACCCTAGCTGATTTTCTACTACAATCTTCCCTCTGGAACCATAAATGAAGAGTAAATTTTAATACATGGGGTGTATAAGTAGGAAAGAAACTTACCTCGGCTGTCATGGGTCATCTTCTACTTACAGTCTTTGCGTTAAAACTCAATGGCTTTGTAAAAGGTCTGCTTTAGTTTAGTTGAAGGTTATAGACGTTGTTGAAGAAATCCATCTATGTTGTTAGGAAGGAGCCAGAGTAGATATCTGTATGAGTGTGTATGTGGAACAGTGTTTTGCTAAGATGTATCTGCATTCCTTAGGATTTTAAAATAAGTTTCTTTTTATTTTCTGCTTGAAGAACCCACAATTCTGTCCAATCTATATTTTTGTTACACACGAGATTTTAAAGTGGGAAGACATTTCCTTTGCAAGACTGCACTCATTTGGACGTTTGCGTGAGCTCTTGCAGGACTTTGCTTTGTGCAGCCACAAAGAACTCTCACATCAGTACACCAGGCAAAATATGCCTCTTTCATCTTTTTTGTGGTTCTTGGCTGATATGTGAATAATGACTTGGGCTATCTGGAACAGACAGTGAAAGGGAAGCCTTTGTCCAAGGTTAATTCCAGCTATTCAGTTGCACATGAAAAATCAGTCAGTGAAAGGTGAGCTGATTTTTATCTGCTCTATCTCTGACTTCTTACTGCGCTATTGCTACAGTCCCTGATGAAGAGTCCCTCTCCAGCATCCTTGTAGGCCTCCTTCAGATACTGGAAGCTGCTCTGAGGTCTCCACGTAGCTTCTCTTCAAGCTGAACAGCCCCAACTTACTCAGCCTGTCTTCATATGAACACCAGTTTTCTTCTCACAACACTGCTTTCCAGAGAACATTCTCTCTGGTACATTATGAGTTTTATTCCACATAAGACATTATGTCTTTCTCAACAACCTCCCTTGCTCTCTACTCGCTATTTTGAAATTCAGCTAAAGCAGGTAGTAGTGATGCTGCTTATGGCAAGACATCCTAACGCCTGCTTTCACTTTGTTATGCACTCTCATTCCCCAGAGTCTCATTTCCCCTACCCTTCCCTATTATTAAGCATTATAAATAATAATAATAAATCAGATTAATCTATTTATGTCACACTAATGTGCTCTTCATCAAAACAACACAAATTTAGCTCCCTGCTGTCGACTTTGATTATATAACAACCCTATTATCCTATCATATTTCATATTATCATCAAACGGAAAAATCAGTTTGATCAGTGAAGCACCAAAATAGCTTTGACTGAGCGTGCTGTGATATGGAAACGAAAGAGGAAACTTAATAGAACAATGCAGGCACAAGTCTCTGCTTGGTCTTTGTTACTGTGTAAGGAAGATCCTGACTGATCCAACTGGGGCTGCTTTGCCAAAAATTTGTACATACATCTGCTTTACAGGGATGACTGTAATGGGACAGCTCAAAAAGGGGTGTTTGGATGTTACTCCAACGGCCCCTAATAGCTTCTCAATTGCTAATGAATGGAGATGTACAGTGACCTTTATCAGCAGACTTCTGTGTGGACTCCTCTGTAACAGCTCATTAGAACACGATCAACAACAAGGAAAAAGAGGGAAGTGTCCAAGTTAATCTACTGTATTGTAGGTTGTCTCATTAGTTTCCTAGTGCTTTGATCAAAGAAATGCCAGAGCAGTAATCAAGATTATTGTGGCTCAAACCTAAGCAAGATAATTCCTTGTTTTCTCTAACAGATTTGAAAGCTTCTTTTCATGGGGAAAAAGAAAGCATCATTTGTTGCTAAAAGCTTAGAAAAGAGCAGTCAATGGAACCAAGATGGAGAATGGAAACGTTCCAGAATGATTTGAGTTGTGCAGACCAGGGAGCACGGGTTTGATTGGAAATAGCTTTCAGATGTAATTTCCATCCTCATTTAAGTTTATGTAATATTCCTGTTAATATTAAGATCTAATTAGACAGTCATTTAAAATCTGTATGTGGAAGCCAGACCAGAGAGGAGTGTTGGAGTGTATCCACTGCACTAATGTTACGGACTCTAATGCATATTTCAACAAGACACTGTTATTGACTGGAATATTGCACAACTGACAGTGAGAATCACACCACCACTACTTTCATCAGCTAGAGATGCATAACACAGAACTGCAAAGGTAATGCTGCCTTTCTACCCAGCCTGCCTGTCATCTAACTTTAATATCAAACTTTATTTTGGGAACACCAGCAAGATAAAGCACACGAAGAGGATTAGCCGTCATAGCAATACACCAAAACTGAAACAAATAGAATAACGACATTGGACACAGAGAAATTGATTTCGGATGGAAGGTGCTCTGGGACTCTTATGCTAGTTAATCTGAGCTCAGAGGCTGATCTAAACCCATGAAAACTGATGGTACTCTTTGCCAAAATGCATTTTTGAATTAGTTTAGATGCAGATAATGAACATGGAAGAAGGCAAAAATTTGGAAAGAAAGAAATAGTTCTCAGCAGCACGACTAGTGTTATTTTGAGTTAAAACCACTGTGTGGTGGTACTGAAGGCTGTTGTGCTTTGATCTAGGAGATCATCCTCTGCTCCACCAAGGTCTATGCCGCTGTGTTTCACTAATTACTTCTGATAAGGAGATTCATGGAGTTCCTGGTTCTCCAGTTATTTTTTTTGATGCTGTTTTCATTGAAATCAGGATTTTATACAGCCAGCTCAGCCTGAGCAGTGCTGGTCCCTGTGATGTGTTAGTGATGCTATTCCTTTACTGGTGTTCCCTAGTGCAAGGGGTCAGTAGGATGTAAGCAAACTCTTTCATTCTCTAAAGCCTGAAGTGGCAGGACCTTCCTCTGAAGCCAGTGTTTGCTTTACTAAAGGTAAACTTGTTCACAGTGGCTCCAAGTCTTTCATTTAATTTGAAATTGTTTGATGATTGTTATTCTTACATTTAGTTTTTCCCCAGAGGGGCATCTTCAAAGCCCCTGACTGATTCAGGTTGGACATGGTCTAGTGGAAGGTGTGGATTGGAGCTAGATGATCTTTAAGGTCCCTTCCAACCCAAACCATTCTGTGATTCTGTGGTTCTCAATCAATCATTGCCCTTTGCGCAAATTTCAAAGTCATGTACACGTCAGTATTCCTTTGGGAAAAAAGTCCAACATAGAGCTTCAAATTGAGGAGCTTTCAGCATTTGTGCCTCTGTTACACTGGGAGCTTCACAAAGTTTCTCCTTGTGTGCACTGGAGAACACAGACATGGGGAATGCGTGATGGCTGGGTTTGCACATAACCTAGGTGGATGTTACAGCTGCTGAGCTGGCTCTTGCTTGTCTGTTTTCTGTAGCTGGTGGGTGTATATTCTGTGAATTGGTAAGAGAAATCAAAACACTCTAAGGCTATTTTTTTCTCACACAGATTTCTAATACAGTAACTGAACTGACTTGGGTCCAGTGCAGTCAGGCCTCATTTATACTCCTTTACTGAAACTGGAATGTGAGCCTTTTTCTATTTACTGCTAGATACTGTATCAGTGTCTCCAACTACTACTTACCGTAAACAAACTTCCCTAAGTCTAATGGAGAGCAGAAAGACCTTAAGACAGCAGTTAACTTGTATAATTTATGCAGCTGTATTTTGCTTTATGGTATCCAGTCATCCAAAGCTGCCTGCTAATTTTAGGCTGGAAGTGCTATCCCTGGGGCTTTCAGCCTTCATTTGTCTCTCCTTTTGTGAATATTGTAATTAATAAATATCCCAAAGCCCTCCCTCACCTTGCTTTTTGACAGTGTAAAGAGTGCTGCCATACATTAACACTCACAGCAGAATGGGGGGGGGGGAATAAAAGGTGGGGAGAAGAAAGATTACTGCTGCAATTTTATTGGTAATTAATATTCACAGTTTCAAGCTGTGTTGTCTTTTAGTTCACTTTGAGAAATGCAGAGCAAACAACAGCATGATGACATTTATCATAGCTGGCTAATTCACAAGTGGAGCAGCTAGCAAATATAATAATTGAAACTATGCTCTCTAATGCCTCTTGCTCATGCATGAGTTCTCATACCACTAGCCTGGCTTTGATTCATTGTTTATCTGGTCTGTGGAACAGCTTGCATTAATTGCCATATCCAGAGCACTATACTTGAGTATAGTGAGATCCATTTCACAGACAGCGGCCCTCAGGCTTTCTCCATATGCCTTCACCACTTTTCTACCCAGATATTAACTCATTAGCTTGCCATTTCATAGATGTATGTTCAGACCTAAGATCACCTCATTCTGTACTTTCCCCCTTCATCTATTAATGAAAAGCATTATGCTAAAGAACTGCACCCTGGGGAAGGAAATGTTCCACTCTGTTTACTGCTGACAAAAGAAATCTACAGATTGATTAAAAACAATATGCAGGAAATCAAGTAGGAAATGTAAAGTCCATAAACCCGCACAGGTCAGATCCACTTCTTCCCTGGCTGGGATGCAATGCATTAGCCTGCAAGGAGAGTTTGGGAGCGTGTTTGTTTGAAGACTGTCAGGAGAAAGTGAGGCACAAACTACATGATCAGGTGAAGAGGCAGTGGCTTGGCTCATTGTCTGTAGATCACTGATAAGGTCTGTGGCATGGTTTCTAATTAAGGAAAAGCCATGAGTCTTCTGGGTTTAGTCAAAACAATCATCATCCAAAGCGGGAATTGTAGGATGTATGAGAAGGATGGACCATGGCTGGTTCATGGTAGAGTGGATTATTGGTGTCAAACAGGAAACAGGGAAAATTGCATCTTCTAGAGCATCTTCCCTCTACTATTCCTTGGAAGAGATCACTTACACTATCCCTCCTGCTGCCTGCAGCAAACCTATATTGTGGTTCCGAGACCTGGGTTGTGGTATCCCTGCCTATCTTTGATAGCATCTCCCCAGAGCTGTGCTGTAGAAATGTGTGGGAAATGCAAAGCTTCTCCAGCTGGGTTCAGGAGGTGACAATATAGCAAAGAATCCTCTTCAGATTGACTGTGTTTGGACAGCTTCTACGTGTCAAAACATAATCAAAATTGACCTTTAGAGAAATAACATTAAGTCATTATTGGTGCTTCTCTCTACAGCATGAGTATGCAGCTCCTTAATCATAATTATTGTTAAGAGGCTAATTAATCTGATAACAGCATTTAATTAGATTAGCTGAAGTAGCGTGTGTAAATTATTTTTGGCCTCCCAGAATCTGAAATCACAGGTCTACAAAATGATTTGCAAAAGGCCTGTTCGGTGATACCACTGCTGACATGCAGGTCATGCCATGGCTGTCCTATTGACAAGCATCATCTTGGCACATTGACTGGAGCTGGTCATGGGAGTACCTGGGAAAGGATTTTAGCTTCGATCCAATATGTGCAGTGAGGCTCTAAATTCCCACTGAACTAAATAGTGCTTAAGTGTGGAGATAGGCTTTGGGCCTGATTCTGTCTTGCCTGTGGAGGAAAGGATCAGTTTTGTGTCTTGGAGAGTTGGGATGATGCAGACTGATGAGTGAGAGGCTGTATTTCAGGATGGAGCATGTTTCTGGTACCCATTTGGTGCAGTAACCAAAGTGTCTTAGCTGTGCTGCCTGGGGTAGTTCATGCTTCCAGGAGGAAGGGTTGCATGGAAACGTGTCTGGACCACCTGGGGAAAGGGGAAAATACAGTTGAGTGTCTGTGTCACGTGCTAGGTTGATGAGGACACTGATGCTATCCATATCCTTCTCCTCAACCCTCTCTGACCAAGGTTAGAAAGGCAAAGCTAAAGATTGCATTTCTTTCTGGGTGAAGGTGATGGAGGACAGGGATGATTTCTAACTTGCACACTGAGCAAGAGTTCAGGGGAGCATTCTCCTTAGGAACCAAGACAAGGAACTTTGGTGAAAGGTCCTCCAGATATCTCTATAGTTGTTTCTTCTAATGTTTCCCTTATGGTACCTAGCACATTTCTCTGATCTGTCTGATTTGCTGTTCTGCTTCTGAGAGCCCCTTCTGAATGGTGATGTGGGTGAATTGGAGTTTCTTGTTCAGCATGCAACAGTGGGCACATCTCATTATCTTCTTCGTGCCAGTCATCCAAATAGATCTGTGGGGCAGCTCACAGTTACTCATCATGTTTGCGGCCACCAGAACTTGGCCAATTTCCTCTGATTGCTCTGGCAGTTGTTGTTTTGCCAAAAGATTGACTAAATGCAATACAGGAGCAAAGACATAGATATGAGATCCTTTTAGTAATGCAGTTAGTTGGTGAGGGGATTTTTATCTTCACTGTACATTCCTTTCATGTTCTTCATCATCTAAGCCCCCATTGCCCTACAGTGACTTACCTTTCCATGTGACTCCTCTTTTCTGTGAGGAATTCCTGTCACACACATTTTCCACAAGTCTGGATGCCATATTGCTCCTTTTTAGCATATCCTTTCACAACATGGAGAGATACTGCAGTCAAAGGGAAGAGTAGGAAATTCTTCATCACTGATACTGTGCCCTTTTTATTCTCCTGGGAAGATTACTACAGCAGTGTCTGGTGTGGTCATCATCAACCACCACACTGTTATGCTCAACACAATGATCTTCTCATGCCAGTTTATCTCCTTTTTAACTGCTCAGCTGCATTTACATTGTGGCAGATGCTTTCTGTATAAGTTGTTAGTGCAGGAATATGATTCAGATATTGGAGGACAAGGATACTACCTGCATAACAAGAGAGGAATCCCACTGTCCAGGTTACAACACATTTAAGACTCTGTTAATCTAGTGGTTGTCTTTACTAAGTCATTTCCTGGGTACCATTCTGAGCACCGCTTTTTTGGACTTTAACGTTAACAAATTTGGCTAATCCGCACAAACTTCGGGTGTGATTACTGTTGGATTGACCCTGTTTGAAAACAAAGGACTAGCATACACTTCAGAAAGAGTCCTGTCTACTACAGGTCTTTTTAACAACTAACTAATAAGCAGAAATAATGAGAGACTGTCTCATTCTTAAGAATACAAACCTAATCTGTCTTTCTTTTACTGAATTTAAACTTCCAATAATTTACTTTCCTATTCCTATTCCTATTCCTATTCCTATTCCTATTCCTATTCCTATTCCTACTCCTATTCCTATTCCTGTTCCTATTCCTATTCTTAATTCGTATTCCTATTCCTATTCCTAAATCCTGTTCCTATTTCTATTCCTATTCCCATTTGTATTTCCTATTCCTATTTCCTATGCTATACATCCAGTAATCCATCTATTCTTTTTTCGCAAGGTCAGGAGTGAACTATGGAAGAAAAAAGTGTTTTCTTTTTCCTCTTCCCTTGACTTGTTAAGATTTGTGTGGCTGTTTGTTGCCATTGAGGAGGATTGACTGAATCTTTTGATCCTAGTGATAAGATGACAAAGGAAATTATTTGGAGCTGGATAGGTCAATGGAGAATGGGGAAGGGGGGGAGGTTAAAAGATGTTTCCAGTAGGCCAAAAGAATGTGGATACTGTCTCTTCAAGGTGCAATTTCTTACTTCAACAAACTGTTCATCTATGAGAAACAGGGATAAAAGTGTTCAATTTGGGACCTAAGGAGTTTATATGGAAATTCTTGGATTCCTTCCAAACACACATACATGTTGAAATTAAATTGTGATTCCTACTTTGGAGACTGAGCCTTCCTGCTCAGCCAGAAGCGTGTGTGTATGTGTGTGTTTGTGAGTGTGTGTTGATGCTCTGTCTCTTTTGGATCTCTTGACACTTTTTGGTGCATTTTTGTACTTCTTTGAATGTGCATATGCGGACTTACCGATGGTGTATTGACGGCATTCTAAAGGCCCTCAACAGCCTGAGATAGATAGAGCAAAACTCTCTAAATTTCTACCCTGGTCAATACATTTTCTGTGCAGCACACAGAGCATTAGGAGCACGGTCACCTAGAAAGAGGAACTGCTTGGCTGTGGAGACTGCACTGGGAATTTACCTCCTGGAAGCTGTTTTCTCTGCTCGTTTCAGACCTCTAACTTCAACATAGTTGTTGAGCTGGTCCTAGCAAAGGAGAAAGAGCAGGTCATGGCATCAAGATGCGATTTATTTAACCAGTGATAACTTGATTACAAAGAACCAAATTAAAGACTCTTTTGTGTTTTCATTTCTTTTCCTGGCCTTCTCCATAATGGGAGAAGATGCCTTCACACATGGCCTTAGAATGCCGTACTGGAGTTAGAATGCAACAACAGTCAAATGAAAATAAGATGTATTGCAGCTTACATAAAGAATGAAAACTGTATCACACAAATGTTTACAAGTCCAAGTAGACAGCGAACCCCTGTACAATATGTAATTTATGCAAGGGATTGCATCTTTCTTTTGTAATGAATGCACTAAGCAACCCTGTATATATTTTACAATGTCTTTACAGAGAAAAAAGAAAAAAAGAATCATTTACTGTAGTGTTGTAAAATAATGCACTTTTCTAATTTTTTCATTAAAAATCCTATGGCACGTTTTCAAATGTATATTGTTTCTTTTATATTGAATGTGGAAATGTTAACTTCCTGTAAAATTGCACTACAGAAGTAAAATCCACTGATGGAACTTATTTTGTTAAAGCAAAGTCCCTTGACAACCAACAGTTGTTTATGATTATATGATATGTGTGTGTGCACATATATGTGTATATAGTGTATATGTAATGTATATATATGTATATGCACACACACACATATAACTAGTGATATGTGTATATATATAAAATGATATAGGTCCAGATTTATATATGATTGTATTAATATAATATCTATAGATTGATAGATATATAGATATGTATATATATTCATACATACACACAAGAATCA
>JANHGB010003558.1:0-43684 GCA_026283785.1 Coracopsis vasa | reverse complement strand
TTACTAACTCAGATGACCAAAACTCAAATTGACAATTGTGTTGACTAAGGGCAGTTGCTGAAAGCTCCTGCAGAGAGGATTTTGTTTTTGTAAGGATGATACTTCCACTGCTGATACCAACAAAGTCTTTTTTCAGATATCGCCAGTAATCTAGTCATAAAAAGTGAAAATTGGTATGGGTTTAGTTTCTCAGTGTTGCCGCCTTCATTAATTTTTGTTTTTCACTGGCATATGAAAAAATGTGTCTGTTTTAGTCTCCTTGTAACAAAGCTCTCTTTCCTGCCCCCAAACAATTTTGCTATATAAAAGAAGGGAGGATAGGAGTGGGTTTTTTTTTCTATTTTGATACTTTGTAGCTGCCCAAGCTAAGTTAAGAGTGCATAACAGCATGATAAAATGTGAGGAGTCTGAGAGGACTGCTTATTTATGGAGTGCTAGGGCCGACTGTGATGCTTCACAACTACTGTTGGTAGTCAGCAGTCTCATCAAAAGGCTGAGGAAAAGAAATCCTTAATGAAAATCTAATGCGCTCTGGGTCAGTTACTTCAGAATTACCAGTGAAATGGAGCATATGAATCACTTGTGTGTTTTACCTGTGGGTGTTGTGTTGAGCAATAGGTTTAATAGTAATACTTGAAATATTGCAGTTCTGATAAAATTAGCTCTAAAGCAAGCTATCGTAAGTAATTTGTGTTAAGGCCTGGAGTGTTTGAGAGGATGTACTCCTTACATTGATTTTTTTTCATTGCTATTTTCAAGGGATGCCCTTTAACACCACTGCCTCCTGTTAGCATGACTATTCGGCTTACATATGTGCTTCAAGACTGGCAGCAGTATTTCTGGCCGCAGCAGCCGCCAGGTAGGAGATTTGTGTCCTCAGAATAACTGGAGTTAAACAATCAATACTAAAGAAGATGCTTGTATATCTTTCCAGAAGAATTAAAACATTTTCTGCATTACTAGGAAAGGCTGCAGTTACAACTGAGTACCATGCTACTCCCTAAGATGCTTAAAACTGCTCTGAAATCATGTCTGGCTTATGGTTGTAATAGGTGGTTTGGTTAGGGTTGTGCCTAGAAATATGCTTTTTTATTAGCTTTTAGAGATACAGCGATACTTCGAAAATGGTGGTATCTGTTTGGAGAGAAAGAGGTGACTGCCTGTGGATCTGTAAAGAATTGTGCCCTGAATTCCTTAGGGAAACGTTTGAATTCATGTTCTAGTAGGTACCAGTGGGTCACAGGACTATTTTTCAATTATTTCCATAAAGTAAATGATTCTAATACTTCATTATTTAAGGGTATTAACAATGGGAAAATGTGTAGTTCTGAATCTGAAGAACATATACCAGGTTTGATAAGTTTATGCCATACTAGTGCTATTTAGAAAAAAGAGTGAGTTGGTACCCTTACAGTGAACTATCATATGCTTGCTTGGTGGTAACACTTTCTTCCTCAGGTATCAAGGATTTGTTTTTAACAGACTTATTTCTATATAGACAGAATCAGAAAATAAATTATAATCTTCTAGCTTGAAGGTAAACAAATTTACTGTTGCTACATGCAGTTGTGGTTTTATGTTCGCTGTGAAGAACTAGACCCATACTTTATTATTGTCACTCAATTAGCTCTTCTCAAATACAATCAAATAATTTAAATGTCTTTTATCTTCTCTGAAGAAGAAATTATGTAATTAAGTTAGCCAAATACTTTATCTGTTCTAATACCTCACTTATTTTGTATATAAACAGTTTGCCAGATGCATTTACAATCAAGGATCAGATACTGTAATAACATTATAATAATGACATTGCAATGCATTATTACCCATTTAAATTTTTGTTCAGTGAAGGCTGTGTATTTTTGGATTATGTATGTGAAGGATATAACATGGGAAGTGCCTGAGGATGCTGGGAGGCATCTTTAAGTATCTGACATTACAAAGAGTCTTTCAGATCATTGGGTTAAGTCTTTTCATAAAATTGTCAGCCTTTTAAAAGGAGTTGTTCTTTCACTCTTCAGAGTTGCTCATGTGGAGTCTTCCTTTTCTGCTTGGAACTGATTTTTCTGCCTAAATATTTTTATGGCAAATTCACGTCTGTTCTTGTGCCAACATTTACTCTTTAATGCTGCCTTTATAGACATCTTCACGTGTATGAAGGGAAACCCCTTCCCTCAACACAGATACAAGAATTTTATCTGTCTTTTTGAGTGTCCTGTTGCATTATTACTTCTGGAAACAATTACTTTGTATGCTAGGATTGTGTTTTCGTAGCTTTGTCACCTTAGCTGCTTAGCTGTTCTCTGGGCATCCTACATGCTGCCGTCTTTTTACTGCAAAATTAGGATGATAATGCTGCTTAAAATATTACATAAATTCTATCTGTCTTTAGATATAGATGCTCTAGTTGGGGGAGAAGTTGGAGGCTTGGAGTTTGGGAAGTTACCACTTGGTGCCTGTGAGGATCCTATTAGGTAAGATACGGGTTCAGAAAACTGAACTTCCTTAATGGATGATTTAGAGGTATGTTATTTCATTTTTATCTTATACATGTAGTATGTCCCTAGCAGATATTTAGTTATTCAAGTACTTAAGAAACATCTGTGTAAAATAGTGGTCTAATAGCAAATAAGACCTTTTGCAAAATTGTCTAATATTCAGCATTCCTGTTGGTGATAAATTTTTCACCGTAAACTCAGTTTATCTCTGAAACTGTTATACTGAAATATACCTTAACTGGAGATAAACTTTAAAAATTGTGTGCCTTCATTCAAGGGTTGAACCCACTCTTATCTTTTATTTTTATGTTTGTAGAAGACTTAAATTGACGGACTCTGTAAACTGAGTCATTACAATCTCACCATGTCCTTTTCTTAACACCCCCATCACCACTCAGCAAATCTAAAAATAATTTTAATGTATTAGACAGTGTGTAATGCTGTAGGCAACTCATGAACGTTGTTTTTTCCTCTATATCTGGATACCTAGAACACAATGCACAATCTCTCCTTTTGTAGAGGAGTTGTATGTAGTCCTGTATGCCAGGTGCTAATAAAGTTTAGTGCAACCCTGAGTGGCATACTGTAGAATAACCAACAGGATGCATGCAGCAAGAAAACTAATTTCTGGATGATGCTGCAAAATGCATAAAGGGACTTAAATACAAACTGTCACAAATACACGTAAAGATCTTAACACTTTAAAGATTTAAATCTTGTTTTGTTTCAGTGAGCTTCATTTGGCTACTACATGGCCTCACCTAACGGAAGGTATAATTGTCGAAAATGATGTTTATTCGTAAGTATTTTGTCTGAATTGCAAATATCTAGAAGGGTACTTTATTTGTTAACTACTCCATTTTAGTGATGTCTAAAGCATTGTTCAGGGCTTTGTGTGTGAAAGAACACATTTCGAGGAATGCTAGGGTCTGTTGATAGAACATTTCATTTGGGAAAACATTTGTGTGTGAGAAAATCCTCTACTGTAATCTCAACAGAACATGCATTTAATTTTTTAGGGCATATTTTAATACTAGACTTAAAAATTTAGTGTATTGCATCTTTCTCGGTAAAGATGATAGTCCGACATGGAAAGCAAAAAAAATTAACCATTTGACATTCATCTCCCAAAAACTGTCATCCAGGTTTTCTGCTACGTCTCCTAAAGAGGAAGGACTTGTATCAGTGTATACTGATACTTAAGAAATGGGGAGGGGGAAGTGGTTTATGTTTTCATTAATGCAAAAATTAGTTTTTCGCATTAGTACACTTTCCAAAAAGACAACTTAATTGTAACTGAATTGTTCTTGTGTGTTTCTTAGTCATATTATGTGTGTGCATGAGAACAAGGACTCTTGCTTGCATTTTAGTGTTTGTCATGTTCTCCTAGGTAATGTAGTATATATTAACGGCTTCCATGGGCTAACTGCCTATGACATTATGTTTACTGAGAACTTGATACTCATCTCTTGCATACTTGTGGGGACAGCATGACACTTGTGAAGGTTGGGTGTGGTTTGTTTGTTTGTTTGGGTTTTGTTGTTGTTGTTGTTTTGGAGTTTTTTTGTTGTTGTTGTTGTTTATTTATTTTTTTCCCTTCAAAGTGATCTGGATCCCATTCAAGCGCCCCAGTGGTCTGTGAGAGTCAGAAAAGCAGATAACCCTCAGTGTCTGTTGGGTAAGACATCAGCATTCACCATCTTCTCTCACAGCTTTTAAGCTATTCAGTTGTGAATTTAGGACTGAATTGTTGATTACATAATGACTTCTGCTTCCTCACTTCCCTTACTTTTTTGAGTGGACAGTATTCTGGGCTTCTTTTTCAAGAAAATGAGCTTTGCAGGAAAGTTAAGTTTCTGTTTTAAGTTATTCTTCATCTCTGTACTGTAAACGTCATTGCTGTTTTTACTTCACTAGATGCCACAGAGTAAGTATTTACTGTGTGTTCTGTGAAAATTAGATTTCCTAGTATCTTTACATTTCATGAAGTGCCTTTTGCGTATATCCATTTCCTTAGGTGAATCAATCTGACAGGCAGGATTGGTACAACTGGAGAGCTGTGCTATTGTTTGTCCTCACCTTTTAGCTTGTGGGAAGAGGGCCAAAACAAACAGACAAACAAATAATATGCTGCAGAAGTTTCATCTTGCTTTGGTGAAGCGGGTTAAACTGCATGCAGAGCTGTGCTCTGGAGAGGTGGCTGGTAGCTGGTTAGGTGTGCATTTTCCTAAGCTTTAATCAGGTGGTTCAGAATAAATTACTGTGTTTTTTCAGATGAAAAGATAAATTTACTGTCCCTCAGGAATCAATTTGAGAGTTAGCATATTGTTCAGTGAGATTTTTAATGGAGTAGCTGCTGAGAAACAAAGGTTCTTTTATAGGTGACTTCCTTACTGAATTCTTCAAGCTTTGCCGTCGGAAGGAGTCGACTGATGAGATACTTGGGAGGTCTGCATTTGAAGAGGAAGGAAAAGGTAAAACTAAAATCTTGTTGATTTGTGTTATTTGGTTTTAATTGTTTCATGTTGTTTTACGTTCCCTATCCCCTTCTCCTGACTTGAGATCAATCAGCATTTATATTTAAAACTCTTAAGCATTTTCTGTAATACTCCTAGAAATTTTCTGGTCAGTGTTACGTGGTATAAGGTCTCGTGAAATCTAGGCAAGCTTAGCTTCCAAAGTTCCAGAGGACTTCTGCCTCTGTTATAGTTGTTGTGGTGTTTTGGGTTTTTATTTCCCTGACTGGAAAACTAGAGTTTGAAATTTGACTAGTGTGTATTTTTGTATTCTTTAAACTGTTTTTCTGCTTTTTGAAGTACTGCATGGTGTATGTTTTAACAGTTTAAAAAGTCTTTAATCTGTTTGAAAGGATTTGTTGATGTACTCTCTATTTTAAGGAGTTTTAAGGGAAAAAAAAAAACCCAGACAAACCAGAATTATCTGACCAACAGTTCAGACTTTATACCAACAGTGTCGATACTGACATCTTTTTGATGTTTCTGTCCCATTCTTTTGCTTTTCTTCCTGTATATAGTGAACATTCCCTTCCTTCCTGCCTCGTTGCCTTTTCTTCCCTCCAAATAAGGCCTGTATAAATGTATTTTCTTTGGTTATACTTGGTCTTAGTTTTGAAATAGCTCACTAGTTATCTTAAAAAGGTATTATGATGAGTAGGGTAACTGTTACTTCCAGTACTTGACATACAGCCTCTTTAGCCCTCTTTACCTCTTAATTCTCTTGAGATGTTTGCCAAGATGAGGTTATTCAGGCTGCTGGTAATTATTAATTTAAATTTGTCTGCCATCTTTTAAAAAGTGATTATTTTATTGTAAGAGAGATTCTAAAGTTTACCAGTAGCAACTCTGGAAAAAAATGTTTTGACTACTTTACCTGAGGACTTTAAAACAAAATTATGCTTATACCATGTAAGATCATACATACGTAGTGATTAATACTGGATTTGTTTAAGGCTTATCTGAAGCTTTACCATATGCTTGAGCAGTCTTTGTTACCTACAATGAATTCATTGATACCGTGTAGAAACAAAATTTAAACACTGGCTCTTCAGCAGGGTTTTGCTGATTCTCTGCCAGTAATTGTCTGCAAGTATGCAGCACTAATACAGTAGGTGGCAGGTGCAATACAACCAACTCGATCTAGACTTCATTCAATAAATTAAATCAAGGGCAGTCTGTGTCTTCTTTTTGACTTCATTCTGCTTTGTGAATAAGAACAGTGAATATTGGATATGGAACCTGACAGCACAGGCATGTAGCTTTGGTTAACAGGGTGTTAAAAATCAATACACGATAAACAGACTGAATATGACGGGTGAATGTTTAAAGAGAGATGGTCTTGTGGTGTTATGTTTTTGATTGGTTTTATTTTATTTCATAGAGGTTGCTGATATTACTCATGCTTTGTCGAAGCTCACTGAGCCAGCACCAGTCCCAATCCATAAATTATCAGTCACAAATATGGTTCACAGTGCAAAGAAAAAAATTCGCAAACACAGAGGTGTAGATGAGTCACCTTTAAACAATGAAGTTCTGAACACTATTCTTCTGGTAAGTGAGCTGGCCATGCACATCCAGGAAACCATGTATTTTGTGTTTCCACTGATGCATTTTTTTTTTTTTTTGTCCCTGCCCATGGTAGGGGTGTTGGAGCAAGCTAATATGTAAGGTTCTTCCTAACCCCAAACCATTCTGTCATTGTATGATTTGGCTTATTGTTTATAGCAGATTTATAAATTAAAGTGTCTGTCATTATTTAAATTGCCTTTATCAGCTTCTTAAAACAGCCAAAGTTGTTACAATTCTATTCAATATAAGTGGCCAGGAAGTAAACTCTGAACTCTGCTAACAGTTTTAACTAAAAGATTCCTGGTATGTAACCAGCAGTAGCTTTATGGAGAAAGAGGGAAAAGCAGGGAAAAAAAACTGATGGAAGTTTGGATTTTTTTGTTTATTCAAGTTCTTATTTCCTGATGCTGCTGACAAACTTGCAGATGGATTTGAAAGCAGAGCTAATACTTCAGCAGGAAACAATCCTCCTCCAGAGACTGAAGATTATGTAAGTTTAACTGACTGGCACTCGTGAGAATGAGAGCGCAGTTTTGAGTGTTTTCATACAGACTCTGCTGTGGTTGCCCTGTCTTGTAATAGATAATTTTTGGAAAGAGGAATCTCTTGGTAGTAATTGTGGTGTTTTGTTAGTTAGCCACTTGTACTGACAAACAGGAAAGATCATATAATTTTGGAAAAAATGCTATTGTTCCTGTATTTTCTGCTTTGTTTTATTTTTTACGTAGAATCTCTTCAGTCAGTTTAAATCTGCTCCTTCTGATAGTCTGACGTACAAGCTAGCTTTATGTCTTTGTATGATAAACTTCTACCATGGAGGAGTAAAAGGAGTAGCACATCTTTGGCAAGAATTTGTGTTAGAAATGCGCTACAGATGGGAGAACAACTACCTTATTCCAGGGTAAGACTTTTTTTTTGTTGTTGTTTTGTCACAGAAAATATTCTCTGTTTCAAGAACAGAGTGAGTTCACTGTGACTTACGAAGCATACTGGCTTGTTTTCCAAGTTGCAAATGTTATTCTCTATTTTTACTACCCTACTCTTCCTTAAAACTAGAAAGGGTAGACAGTAGGAAAAAGCACCTGTGCCTTCCTTTGAAAACTTCACAATGCTTGGGAAGACTCAAGGTAAAGAACTAATTCACTGTGTGAATGAGGGTGGATTAAAAAACCCAAAGCTTATCCACCACTTTTCTAAGGGAGCTGTTCCAAGTTCCTGCTGGTGTAATAGCCTTTTCAGGCAGCTAATGCTGTCTCAAGTATTCCAGCCCTTCCAGGTTATGTCTGCTGTAGTAGAGCTTGTTGCAGACTGAATGAAGGATTCTGTCAAGATAAGGCATCAGTGTAGAGCAGAAATACATCCTTTTTTTAAAGGGATGGACTGGCCATTTGTTGACCAGTTTGTACTAGTTTGTACTAGTGACTAGATAGTTGCACTAAGGGATAAAATAGAAGCTGAAATATATACAGATCACCCTACTATATCACTGCAGATTTAAAAGTAAAGTCAAAGGTGCTTAATTTTTATTTGAAAACTTTCAAATGACAAACTGACCAGGAATGCAGAGTGTGTCTGTTCCATACCAGTGTGAATGATCTCTGAGCTTCAGAAATGACCTCTAGAAAATAAATGTAGTTTAATCTCTGGGCTTGTTCAGTTGCTAGCTTTTCTGCTGAGAACATAGAAGAGCTGCACAGTTGAAATGGTGGGGGTGGGTTCGGTGTGGATATTTGTCCCTCTTTTGTATTTCATATGATTTAAGACCACATATGTGTGAAAGATCCAACTTTATAATTGATAATGGTTACACTTCTGCCTTTTGTTAGATTAGCTAATGGCCCTCCAGATCTGAGATGTTGTTTACTGCATCAGAAACTTCAGGTAAATATCCCAAATTTAAGAATGATTTTTCTTTTTCCTAAGGAAACTGTCAAATTCATAGCAATTTTTAGCTAAATATGTTGTTGCTGTGGATTTGATTATGCTTGTATTCTTGGGTCTGGATTTCTTTTCTTGGGAAAATAATATAGCAACAAGTCCAATATAATTGTTATCTTTTAGAATTGTAAGAGATTTTTGGGGACTTGACAAGTTTTTCTGACATCGTTTTTCGTTTTTTTTGTTTTTCCCCCCTTTAACTTGCTAGATGTTAAACTGTTGCATTGAAAGAAAGAAAGCAAGAGATGAGGGGAAAAGGGGGAGCATGTCTGATCGTTCACCTGGTGGTTCTTCTGGTGATGCTGGAAAAGGAGCGGACCGCTCTGGAGATAATCCCGATAAGGAAAAAGAAGTTGGCAAATCTTGGGAATCGTGGAGTGACAGTGAAGAGGAATTTTTTGAATGTCTAAGTGACACAGAAGATCTTAAAGGAAATGGGCAGGAAAATGGAAAGAAAGGAGGAGCAAAAGAAGGCAACAAAGAGCCTGTAAACCTAAAACCAGAAGGTCGTCTGCATCCGCATGGAAAGCTGACACTGCTGCATCCAGGAGAGCCTCTCTACATTCCAATAACACAGGTTAGGTAGTAAGAGCTGAGCCAGATGTGCAATATGACTCTCATACAGTATGGCTCATACCTAGGATTGTGAAATTGTACGTAGTTTGCAGATTATAGCTTTATCTGTTGTTAGAATTGCTGAGTATTTTTGGCCTAAGGTCTTGGCTTCCATTCTTAAAACTTGATGAGGTTGTTAAATTGAAATCTCACATGCTCTTTTTTTATTTGAGAATGGGTCTTTTTACCAAATTTCACTCAAAACAATTCTTTTTAAAACAAGACTTAAGCTGTCTTGCTTGCCTTAAATTTAGATTTATTTTTATTTCCAGCTCTCAGGACATTTTCCATCGTCTCCTTAGTTTATTAGTTTATTATTCCTACTTAGTAAAGTAGGAACTGCTGTGGGCCTTCCACCCTGAAGATTTCTAGCTAACTGACTAGAGTATTGGATCAGATTTGCTGCTACTTTCTCAACTTCTATCTAAAAGGCCGTAGTCATCAGGTTTTGGTACCATTGTCTAGAGCAGGTTTATCATCAAACAAATAGGACTATTACCTGATACAGGCTTTCTTGCAGAGTGACTAGAGATGAAATAGGAAGTGCTGGTGTCAGAGGAAGTAATTTGGAGTCAGTGTGCATGGAGAATACAGTATTTTTCATGCACTTGGGAGAAATTATTTTTAGTGAATGTTGCTTTGTGCAGGTAAAAGCATGAGCACAGTGTAGGCAGGCAAAATGGTGTCGATTAATTACATGCTGACAGTGGCAACAACAAAAATTCTACATTGCTTAGGTGGATTTTTATCCATCTCAACAAAACAATATCAGTGAAATGTTCCTGTACTTCATCCAGATTTGGCATCTTAACAGTACATCCTTAAAGTGTTACTTCATACTTCATTTGTTTCTGTTTAGCTTCTTTTTTTGTTTAGTGTCATCTTCAGATGCACAGCTTTAGGGTAAACAATTTAAGCAGTAGAAAGTTACGGTTATTTCCTTTGAGTACAAATAAAGTTGAATGAACTTTTGGCGACAGGGAGCTTTCCAGTCCCTTTTCCTTACTAAGGGCTATGTCTCCAAGAGGCTATTTGTAAACTTTTTCCGTGTTACAGGAACCAGCGCCCATGACTGAAGATTTGCTGGAAGAACAGTCCGAGGTACTGGCAAAACTAGGGACATCAGCAGAAGGTGCTCATCTTCGGGCACGCATGCAGAGTGCATGCTTGCTCTCAGATATGGAGTCTTTTAAGGTACTAATACTTAAAAATTCTGTGAGACTGCTTTCTTCTCAGACTTGCTCACGGTGAACAATTTGGAAGGTTTTTCTGACAAATGTTGTTTGTTTTTTATCTTCCATAAACCAGTTTCATAATAGTTTAAATTGAAACTAAAACCCTATTGATAGACTTTGACATGTTCTAACAGTTTTATCTAGCCTGTTACGCTGGAATGTTCCATTAAATGTGCAGAATGTCTGTGGGAAGGGAAAACACCAACGAAACTTACAGCTGAAAGAGTGGGAATTAGAAACTTGGACAAACCCATGCAAAATGATGTCAGAAGAAAACTCTGCCTCAGAGTCCTGAATCAACATCACATGTACCTGCATCCCACTGCCTTGTAGATTTCCTTTAGTGTCTCTCTTACCTATGTCTAGTTCTAAATGCACCTTTAATCAGACTTCAAAAGGATAAAATGTAAAGGTGGTAAAATAAAAAACCACATCTATTGACACATAATTCTGTATTTTGATTTGGGGAGGTATTTTGATTTGGGGAGGTGGACATAATTTTTATGTATAGTTGAAGATCTTTTCTTCAGTAAGAAGGGTAAGTTACCACTATTTAGAAGTCTTATATAGCTGTTCATCAAACTGGACTAACTGTGGTTTTGGCGATTTGCTCCATTTCTTTTCTGATCTCTGCAGAGGGAGCTAAGAGCACGTAACACTGCTGTCATCAAAGGATCTCAGAACTCTAAAAAGATCGGAGATTCTGTCATGAAATTATATATGTGTGTATATATATGTCGCTAATTATTGTAGTGTTACTCTGTAGTAAAAGGATACAGATGTACTGTAGAGTAAGAATATTTATAACATGTCAGAATCAGTTTATTAACAGTGACATGTCAGATATATGTAGGAGTTTTATTTCTATGGTGCAAGTGATCTGAAAACTCAAAATAAGAATATAGAACCATAATCAGAAGTGGAAGTGAGTTCTTGATAGGAACATGGAGCAGAAAACTGTTTTCCCTTTTATGTTCTAGACCTGTGGATGGATGTATTTGTGTTGACATTGCATCTATGAGAAATGAAGGAGGTTTTGATTGGAGGAGATTTTTTTTTTTAAGTTCCTCTTTAAAGGAAGAAGAAAAGGTGAATTTTGTTACTGGAGTGTTAAAAGGTGGAAAGTCAGTGCTGAAACCATATTCATGCAGCCCAGTGTTTCTTTTAGGCTCAGGTTGTTTTTATCTAAGTCTTTAATGTTATAAGCTTATACATTGAAACAGTAGTGAAAATTCATATTTATTGTATGTCAGGTACCAGACAGAAGCTTGCCTTAGGAGTAGAATTTTGATATTGCCAGAAATAATTGATAAGGAAGGTTTCTTTGGTTTTGTTGATGTGTGTGTTTTACCCCTTGCTGTCATCTTGGTTTATGCTTTATTTCGTCTCCCTCCTAGGTCTGGTGACTATAAGCCGAATTACCAAAGTTTTTGCTTCTAGCCTATGCTCTGCCTACCGAACCCTACTGCTTTCTATACAGGTTATCCTGGCTTTATGGGATTTTTCAGGCACAAATTTTATCTCCTCTTCATTCCAGGCAGCTAATCCTGGCTGTTGTTTGGAGGATTTTGTGAGGTGGTACTCCCCTCGGGATT
The DNA here is from genome assembly GCA_026283785.1 of Coracopsis vasa. NCBI lineage: Eukaryota > Metazoa > Chordata > Aves > Psittaciformes > Psittacidae > Coracopsis > Coracopsis vasa. Next base: position 31,718 of record JANHGB010003558.1, on the reverse strand, counting down.
ACATTGAAGAGGAAGTGGTTGATGAAAAGGGGAATATAGTAATTAAGGGCGAGCTGAGTGCCCGAATGAAGATTCCTAGCAACATGTGGGTGGAGGCCTGGGAAACAGCCAAACCAGTCCCAGCCCGGAGGCAGAAGAGACTCTTCGATGACACGAGAGAGGCAGAGAAGGTAAAAGTCTCCATGGCTAGTTATAGTCTGACCTGTAATGCTTATAACAGCTGTTTCTTCTTCCTCTTGGAAGGCTTAAATAGTAACAAGTTGTTGCACTATATTCTTGGAGTTATTAAACTGATTTGTACATGGCTTACGGTTAGAAATTCTTAGAACATGGTTCAGAAATTCTTGATGCTGTACCACAGTATGTTTGAAATACCTAAATTGGCGTATTCACAGTAATTCATAAACTGTATTAGGTATTTCTTTGAATTATTAGTAAATAAATCACATTTTTATCTGCATGTATGTGATGGGAAGCAAAAGTGTTCCTAAAATACAGTTTAGTTTCATTCTAACCTTTTGGGACTATAATCAATCACAGAATTCATGTAAAACTGTGTATTGAATCCTGTCTTACAATGGTGCTCCTTTCTTGTGAATTCTTTGCTGCAGGTGCCTATCTTTTATAGTTAACCTTATCTTTGGGAAGTAGTTTTGATAGCTAATATATAAAATATTCTAATGTTCTAGGTGCTTCATTACCTTGCAGTTCAGAAACCAGCTGACCTTGCAAGGCATCTCCTGCCTTGCATCATCCATGCAGCTGTACTCAAGGTAAAGGAAGAAGGTAAATAATGTTTAATAAATTATCAAGATATTTTAGGATGAACACTGGTGCAATAATTACAAATTCTGTGTTTCTTTTCCTCCTAATAGAAGCACTAGAAGATATATCTTCAGTTAAGAAGATTATTAAGCAGATAATATCCCATTCAAGTAAAGTTCTACGATTTCCCAATCCAGAGGACAAGAAGTTGGAAGTAAGGCTTTTGTACAGGCTGGGGCTGAAAACCAAATAGGTATTTACCCTGTTCCCAGGAGTGCTAAAAGAAGAGCTTTCTAATTTTTTGTTTTATGAAACTCTTGCAGGAAATCATTGCACAGATCATGAGCGTGGAAGCAGTCATTGCCAGGGCCAGGTCTCTGAAAGCAAAATTTGGGGTAGAGAAATGTGAAAATGAGGAGGAGAAAGAAGATCTGCAAAGGTGACTGATCCCCCTTTTCTCCTACCCTCCAGAAATACCGAGGAATGCTGTTTAGTAACTCTAAACATTAGCTGTCCCTGTCCCTAGGCTACCTAGAGACGTTAGGTGTGGGTATCCTAAATGTTCCTCTAAGTAACCATCTCTTTGACAACATGCAGTACAGATTGTTTTAATGTAATTTGTTTTTATCCTGACAATCCTGGGGATTTCATTTATATTTTTTCATGTATGTGTAAGGTATATTTAATAAACTTTGTTACAGAAGAGGTAAAATTAGAAGGATTAGGGATTTAGTATTTTCCATAACTAACATGGAATGAAATACCCCCGAAAAGTTCCATTTTCTTATTATATTTCTTACATTTTCTTACTGAAACACACTACTAGGAGCAACAAGTCATGTTTCACTGCTTCACTACCTGCTGACAGATTATTTACTCATTGCTGAAGATGACTAATACGTAATTTTAAAAAACCCATGTTAACTTCTCACTGCTGTGCTGGGGGAGGGATGAGAGGGAGAGATGGCATTTTAGTAGCACATGTTGGAAGTTCAGAGGAGTGATGTCTGACCAAAACAAGATCTTTATGCTGAAAAAAATCTTGTCTTCTTGTTTGGGACTGTGTACCCTGCAGCGATGGGGGTAATCAGCTTCTTGAGAGTAGCCATAGAATCATAGAATTGTTTGGTTTGGAAGGGACATTCAAGATCACCTAGTTCTGTCCCCCTCTGCCACAGGCAGGGACACCTTCCACTAGACCAGGTTGCTTCAAGCCCCGTCCAACCTGGCCTTGAACACTTCTAGGGATGGGGCAGCCACAGCTTTTCTGGGCAACCTGTTCCAGTGTCTTACCACTCTCAGGGAAGAACTTCTTCCTAATATCTAATCTAAATCTCCCCTCTTCCAGTTTTAAAGCAGTTCCCCCTTTCCTGTCACTATCTGCCCATGTGAAAATTCCCTCTCCAACTTTCTTGTCATCCCCCTGTATGGCTGACACCATAAAGGCTTGTCATGTTGAATTTAGACATCTTCATTAGGAGCCTGGGTTCCGTTTACAGTTACTTGAGAGGAGATGGCCTTTCAGAGCCTGAGCTGCAGCCTGGCTCTGCCTTCTGCTGGAGTTGCAGTGCAAGCAGCCCTGTAATTCTGTCTTTCCTGACCTGCGTGGGAGGCTGCTTTGTTCAGCTTAGATTTGACCTACATTAACTGTGAAAGAAAGCAGCTTGTATTAGCATGAAAGAATGCAACAAAGTAGGAGGGAACCAAGTGAAGGCTGAGAGAGGTGTCTTCAGGGCAGAGGGAAAGGAATAAAGGGATGAAAAGGTGGCAGTGGTGTTTGGGTGGGATGCTGAGAAGTAAACGTCAGGGGTTTTTTCCTTACGCTTTTAGAACAGAGAACTCCTGTGAATGTCTACCAGTTCTTGCTGGGTGCTGAGTGGAGAGCTCCTCACAGGAAACAGTTCTGGTTTTAGACGAGCAAACTAGATACAGCTGAGAATTAAACAGTCCTTCTTCCTTCTCAATAACTTGTACCATCAGATTTGTAAACTCTCTCCTGGAGCAGCCAGAAGTGTCAGTTGTCGGTGGAGGAAGAGGACCTGCTGGCAGCATTATTCACAAGCTGTTCGTGAATGCTCAGAGGGTAAGAGCAAGCTTGATTGTTTTGCTGACACCTCTAATTTCAGCAGTATGAGGCAACAACTTATCATGTGATGCCAGTTTATTTTGTCTGCATATATGCATGTGTTGTCATAAATGTGCTTGAGGGTTTTTTTGTGATGTTCAGCATGATTTTGGGAATAACAGAACCTTACAGGGTGAAAGAAGTGACCTGGGATGTCAGACACTTAAAGCCAGCTGGGTAGATGGAGGTGCCATTAATGTTTGATTTACTTCAAGTGGTGACATCAGTAATGCTATTATGGCACAAATTTCTGCTTTGCTCCAGTTACATGGTATATGCAACATCACAGCAAGAACAATCAAGCGTGTTGATTGTTTCACATAGGAATGTAGAGAAACATGTCATAATACTCAGTATTTTAGGAGTAACTTTTTAACTAAGGCTTACACTTGGAATACTTGAGATTTCTTCTGTGGAAACCAGATCAATTTATCAATGCCTTGGAAATTTCAGGCTCTTTTCAGTACAACTTTACATTCAGTTTACACACTGCCAGTGTCACATCTGTTTTCGGGAAACCCTTTCTCAGCTGACATTGGTATAAATATTCCTTTTTTTTCTTAAGGAGTCTTTGTAAAAATTAGCTCTAAATTACTGATTTCAAAACTTCTTGGACTGCATTAGCTGCCAGTTTCTGTCAGAATTACACCTGCTCATAGCATCAGATTATCTAACTAAAATTTCACTACAGTGGTAATAAAGGTAGTGTAGTGTTGCAGACATCTTAGAGCCTGAAATCCCATATGGAAATCATTGCCGTAAAAAATGTTGTCATTTTTTAAACACTTTCAAGGTATAGATGCTTTTATAATAATCTATGTTTTGCAGCTCAGCATAAAAAGGACCATTCTGAAAACAGACCATAGTTATTCTGAGAAATGAAAATCAGAACATTTGTTTTATCCCTCTAGTCTTCATGGAAAATGTGGTTGAACACCTCAACATGTCAGCCAGCCACGCTTAGGCTTCCCTATAGAGCTCAAGATTGGCCCCTCTGTGTGCATGTGTATGTGCTTGCCTTTTTAATATTGAGGCATTCTGGTTTTAAAGCTGAGTAAATGTTTCTAGCATTAATGCTTGATAATGTAAATTTCTAGGGTTTTATCTTGTTTGAAACATCAGTAACTAAGGCTAGGCTACAGGTACTTCTCTCTAGGAGCTGGTGGCTCTTAATTAAGCCTTCTTAGTGCGACAGGAGCAAACTTGGTACAAAACCCACCTCGTGTTTCATCTACCATGATTTATTTTAGAAGAGAGCTGTTTGGTAAATAGAAATTGAATTATTTCCATGTTTGTTACATTTAGAACCTGGACTCTTCTCCTAGTTGTGTAAAATTTGTTATATTCTCAAATCTTCTCAGGAAAATTATGATAGCAAGTGCATGTTCTTGGGAGTAGAGTGCATGATGTCTCTTAAACCTACAATCTCCTTCTAACCTCTTGTAAGTCACCTCTGACTTGCCTTTGTTTCTACTTTCATCACTGGTTCTTTTCTCATCCCTTTCCAAGCTGACTGAATCTTCTGATGAGGTAACCGACTTTGTCCCTCGTTTCCCACTCATCTTCCCTAGCTTCATAGAGCTGAACCTTTTGGTAGATACAGTACAGCATCCTGAGTTAGTTTGTACCGTTGTTTACATATTAAGCGTAAAAATAGTTTTGTGTTTCCAGAATGGTTTTTCCTCATTCACAGACTTTATTTTTAGAGCCTAAAACATAGTGAAAAGAGAGAGAAATCTATAAAAAAACAAAAACCAAACCAAAATAATTTCTTCAAGTGAACATTAACAATTTCTGATGCTGAAATATGTGGCCATGCCTTTATATTCTTCTGTTGCCGTCACTGTATTTTGTTACTTGAACAGCCAGATGTTTTGGTGGGGAGGCAGTGATGGACAGGACCTGCATGTTGCAGTTTGGATCCCAGAAACTACAGAACTTTTTGGACAGAAATGCAGAGAGGTTTGAGGAAGAACTGGGGTCACTGCATGAAGAAGTGTAGCACAGGGAGCATCTTCTCCATTGGTTTCCTGGAACTGTTCTTGCACAGGCCACAGAGCTGAGCAACACCAGGTTCTGCTGCTCCTGGGGAGCACAGAGGGGTTGCCAAGGGGCTAGGAAGGATGTCCAGTGGGCTCTGCCACACCTTGGTGCCACTGCCAATCTGAGGCAATGAGTGTCAATGGAGATCGGTGCAGTGCCTCATTTGGTCTGTAGTGTAATTTTGGCAAGCCTCTTTCTGGTCGTGGAAAGCACCTATCCAAGTAGTATTTTGAGTTTGAAAAGGCAGGTGACTATTTATCAAGACTGCAGTGGTGGCACTGTTTTTAAAATGAGGCTGGCTTGGCCTTTTGCAGCCACAGGGGTCTGAGGAGAGAGCCCTGATTGTGAAGGGGGCATTTTGTCTGATCAAACCCTTGCTTCATGATGTCAAAACCCCAGGAGCTTTATCTGGGCTGAGCTTCAGCATCCACACATGGAATTTCTTCCATTTGGCTGTGTGCAGTTTATTTCTTGACATCCCATTAGTGTCTTGCTCTGTGTACACCTAGCGCCTTCTGATGTGTTTACCATTTCTAACCTTCCTCTCTTCCCTCTTAAGAGACATTTTCTGAATCCTAATGTTGTGAGACAGCTTGCCCTGTAGTTACACCCCTGCTCTTACTTAAGGTTTCTGCAGTGCCTCCGCTTGACGAGGACTTGAGGAGATCAGGTCCAGCAGAGGAGCGACGACCCAACACAGGGGGTGTTGCAGACTTCCCACCACCTACGGGCCGGGAGGTGATTCTGCGCACAACTGTCCCCCGCCCGGCCCCCTACTCCAAACCCCTGCCTCAGCGCATGTACAGCGCGCTGACCAAGGAGGACTTCCGACTTGCAGGTGCCTTTTCAGCAGATACAACGTTCTTCTGATGGCTTGGGCTGCGGTCATCTTGTGTGTCTTCACAAGCAGCACGCCCTTAGTTTTCCTTTGGGGAAAAGGAACGTTGCAAATCGGCTTGTGGTGAGGAGACAATACAGTCGTTGTTATGGACAGAGTGTCGTATTCCCAAGAACGGAACTGAAGTTGACAGTCAAGGATGCCTGTAAGCAACTCTTAACTTGGAGGTGTGGAATGGCTTCATGAGTAGTTCTGATCAGATCTTTGGGGATGAAAGCTTTGCAATTTCCTCTCTATCCAAAGGGAGTCTGTTATTTTGGTTTGCATTAGCTTGTTTACTAAAGGACATGAATGGGCTGTATGCAAATACTGCATCTTGAAATTCATGCAGAATGTGCTGCTTTACAGTTCTTAATCAGACTTTATCAAGTGACAGTAGTAATCTACTTAAATTGATGTGCAAATACTCAGTAATTTGTATTTATTGCTAATCATAAGTATTGAGCCCAGTATTTTTTTGGTTAATCACTAAGTTGCAAGTGCTTCTACAGTAGCCTTGTTTTTATTTCAAGTATACAGTACCTTCTAGTTCATGCTAAACTCTCCTAGCAGCGCAGCAGTTGTCCAAAAAGATCTTGTCTTCGGCACTTCTCCCAGACAGAAATAAATAGATTTGGGGCCATAAACCTGATATGGTGAGGTGGATCACCGATGGTTTTGGATGCTTTACGCCCTTCCCTCCCTGTGAGGGGCAAAGCTGGACACAAAGGACAGGCATGGAGGTGTTTTACTGCAAGCAACTTGCTGGTATGTACAGAGTCCGTTGGAATATAGTACGTGCCTCTGATCTGATATGGTGAGACAATTCTATCCCCTGCTGGAAACTAACCCCAGTGGATATCGTGCAAACACTACCATGTGTATGTGCCAATGTTGCTTCACAGTGATCTTCATGTGTTTTAATGAGAATTGGCAAAAGATCAGCATCACTTTACAAACTGAAATGTAAAACCAGCTACAGTATTGTTGACATTACTGAATAAATCCAAACTTAGTAGTGGCTTGCAGACTTCTTTGTGTACCAGCAATGATTTGTTCTAAATACTTTTTAAATTCCATCCTTGCATAACTTGACTTAGGAACAGCATTGTTTATGACTGGGACTACATTAAGTATAGACAGCTAAGTACTACCTTGAGTAGTAAGGTTCCAGGTATTACCCTAAAATTTCTTCTGAGGGGATAGGGGTGAGGTGCAAGAGTATTTCCCTCAGATTAAGCTGTATCACATAGAAAAAAAAATGTTCAGGATAAAGAAGAGTTAATTTTCTTCAGAGACGATCTTGTCAAGAATTAGTTCTCCAGGCTGTTTGTGTTTACCTGAGGGAAATGCCTCTGATAAAAACGATGAGAAAGACAAAGACCAATGTAGCTGTTGTTTAACTGTGTAGCTTCTTTAAATTACTTAGTAATTAGCCCAGTGCAATCTTTAACTTGTTCCCTGATACTCCTCATTTCCTCCTCTCCTGACTGTGCTCTGTCTTCTTAAAACTTTACATTAAAGTATGGCAATCTTGTAATGGCTGTAGAAACTTGAAATTTCTTCACACTTAGTTATCCATCAGGCTCTTTTTTCTTAGTCTTTTAAACTGTTGCAGAGGCAATTCCTTTAATCACACTCAGAGAACACAAAGATCACATAACACCTTTCTTAGGCTGTTACGTCAAGGTGTCTTTGCTGGAAAAGGGCAGTTTCACCCTCGCAGTGCCCTCGCACCACTACCTTGTCTTAAATCTTTACCTGAAAAAAACGAATGTTTAAAACTTCAAGAATTTTTCTTGTAAGAAAAGCTTTTATTGTAAAAAAAGCTTTCTGGCTGACCCAGAAAGCCTTCCAGCTTATTTTAACCAGATGTACTTGAAATTGCAGGCGTGTACTTTTAGTAAAGTATGTGTAGTGTGTGGATGTGCTTTATGAACTTGTTACTGCCTTGCAGCACTTGAGGGCTGAGGTAGAGACGAATAAAGCATAAAGAAACCTCACCAGTAAAAACAGGAAAGTATTTCTTTATTTTTTTTGAAGTAACCATAAAACCCACCACGTAACCAGGCCAGAATATCCAGTGTCTCCACACTCATGTTAAGGAGTGTTAGCATTTTCTAGAAACTACCTTTGATGAGGCAATTGGTAATATTTACTGGTTTTGTCATGACTAAGTTTTTAATACAAACTGGTTTAAGTAAAACCAGATTTCAGCAGATGTTGATTCTATCTACCAGAATCCTGTCAGTCAGGCCCAGAGCCAGTAGTAGGCCTCTGATGGCTGATCAGAACTGTGTAAGACAGTTCTAGAAGAAACAAATCACACACTCGTGCTCTTTTTGCCATAATAGACACCAGACCCTGTGTTTTCTCCAGCAGTTTTGACATGTGAACAAAGTAGAGAATTTAAACTAAGAGATCTGCTTGGTCCATGATGCCCCTGATACAACTGAACCCTGAAAGCCCAATGGCACTTTCAACACAAATTCTCGCAGCTGAAACAACCCTGTAGTAAGAAAGCAGTAATGCTGCACAGTCACGCTAATGTTGCACACAGGAATTTAGCTTTCAACCGCAGGGTCATAAAAATAAAACCATGGTCAAGTACCTTGTATTGTCAAAAGGCCTTGGGTGAACACATCCATGTTATAAATGATGTCTGGGGTTTAATTCTGCATTTTCTTCCCTCTACCAACAACATGATGACTACAAAGATTTTTTTGTTTTAAAATCAGTGCATGAGGAAAACTACATAACCACACTGGATCCGGAGTTATAATGTACCTGCAAGCAGTTTGCGTTCTACATCTTCACAAAAAACTTTGTGATATCACAGCCATACTTCATAGCTAAAGAACGTCTCTTCATATGGCTTCTTTCCTTGGCCTGTTGTGCAGTTCTCTGCAAAAGAGAAGGGTAGGTCTGGTCAGTAGGTATTGCTGCTTGTCAGTGGTGTGTCTCATGGAAAGCATTAGCCCACAGTTGAACTTCAGTCCAGTGCTGCACTAGACAACACAGTAAAATGGAAATGGTTATTAAGGTAACATTTTCCCAAATCCTGAGGAAACTTGTAGCTGTTTAATGCTGCCTTTCCCTCTCTACTGTATGGGATGGAGGGGCTGACAGCACTGGGGTTCAGCTGGGGCCAAAGGAAATGAGAAGGAGCCTAATTCCAGTCTCCTACTGCCAAACAGAAGAGCAGGAGGTACTGGAGCTAGGTTCCACGCCTGCCTGGTTGTCTGCAGGAGGAGGTTTCACCCTGAGGTTGGGCAGGGGGTGAGACAGGGCAGAGTTGTGCAAGCCACCTGCTCTGAGCCTGGGGTCAGGATACATTACCTCTATCCCTCTACCAAAATACTTGTTTGATGACACCTACTGCCCTGGTGTGTGTTCCACAACATTTTTGCATGAGAGGGTGAGGATTTTGGATGAGACCACACTGACCTCCCTGTGGCAGACTGTGCACAGAGTTTGAAGGTTTTCCAGGGAGCACTGTCCCCCTCCGCTGTAGACAGGCCTGATATGGTCCACCTGCCAGAACTGGCCTTCTGTTGGGTTTGTTATAATTTCATTCAACTGCAGTAAACAAAGGACATGACAGGGGAAGTGTTAGATATTGCTTCTGAACCACATGGGTGCTCTACCATAAGAATAAGAAAATAATTCAGAAAACAGCTATTCATAGTTTTCATCTAGAGAAAGTAAGCCTTAGCCTTTTCTTCTTACTCTCACTAGACAAGCAAACACCTGTGATTTTAGTTGGGATATTTTCACCTAGTCTGCAGCATGCTGATGAACATCACAGTGGATCAAAGGAAAACAAAATGAAAGGTTCAGTAAGTTATCTTCCATGCCATTGTATCATCAAGTGCTGATATTAAACACAAATGAAGAGTGCAACAGGTATACTTCCATCACAAAAAATAAAGACTAACTAGGTGTTTGTCATCTAAGTTTTTGATCAAGTCAGTGGTAATTGTAACAGCAAGCATTGAGAAAGCTCAGGTAATAAAGCCCTGTGCCAGCTTTCAGAAAGTGAAGGACTAATTGTAACTTAGCATGGAGCTATGTTTGCTAGAAGGTTCCAAGATAACCCACTCTGCAAGACTTCTCATCTCAGTCTTCTAGATGTGCACTACCATATTTTCAAAAACTAGCAGAAGCAAAGCTGATCTCATACGTACCACCTCTGATGGTAAATTAACTTTTGTTTTTCTTTCCCAAGCTTCAGCAGGTGGCTGGAGAATTTCTATAAACAACTTAGAACCAGTAGCTTCTGAAGCAGAAATCCAATTTTACAGCAGAAATTAATATTTTAGTTTATGAATAAAAGCGCCACTTTACATAGGAACGTTCTCCCTCCCTGTTCCAATGCCTTCAAGTCACTGAAGAATTAAACACAGCTGTGAAGAACAGTGGCAGTTTGTGGTGCATGTTGAGGCGGTACCAGGGGAGCCAGGACAACTGGCTTTTCTTAAGCTCTTACACCAAACATTCTGCGAAGTAGAAATAACCTCGTACTGCTAGACCACATCCATTCTTAAGTTGTTTCATAACCATAAAGTTCATCAATAAAGTGCAGAATTCTGATGCATGTGCCTTTTAGAGATGAAAAAAATCATTAGAAGACATTCGGATTTCTTGTGTTTAGTTTTGTTACGGACTTGTTTTTTCTCACTCTGTTGCTGGCGCTATGTTAACCTATCTTAAACCTGTAAGAAGAACATTTTGGATTTCTCTCGACTCTCCTACATGAACACACAGATTAGCTGTTACTGCTTAAAAACCACTACTGTTACCTGCCCAAGTGGAAGGTGAGACATCCAGGAACTCTCCAGAAGTTTCTTACGCTGACTCTTGGGTGCATCTCGGATGCTGAGATAAAGCTCCTGGGCATTTTGATTACAAAACTGGCAAACACCGTGTTCAATTTCAAACACTTTAGTCCTCAGGTAGCTCTGACTAGAACGAATTGAGAAGTCCTCCTGGCAGGCATGAGAGCAGAATCGTGTGTCCCAGGGACGGGACTGGCAGCCTGGCTCAAGCTGAGCTGTTGGGTGCTGGCAGCTGAGACAGAGGGGATTCCCTTGACTGTCCAAGGCTTGCAAATAACCCTTGGATAGGGAGGAGCCTTCAGCTTCAGCCTGCTCCAACTGAAGAGCCAAGGGACCTCCATTTTCTGAAAGCAACCTGTTTTCAGAGACCAAAGCACAGCTGTCACCAAAGGAGGTTACTCAGCAATGTAATTCAGTAGATTTAAGCAATGTATATTTCCATTAGATGTCTTTTATGCTCTGAAATACCAGTTTTAGTTGAAATAATATCTTGCTTAGATTGGTACATGCGCAGTGCGAATCATCTACTTGGTTTACATTTCCATTTAAACAAAATTCGTCAATAAAACAGATTTGGGTTTTTTTTGCATATCTTACTATATTTACACATTACACTTAATTATTAACTGAAATAATGCTGTATTTATAAAGAAATGGTAGTTTTTATCAGGCATGTACACATATAGATGTAAATGTTGCAGCCCCCTCTAACAGAAGTAAAAAAGTCAAAGGAAACGTCCTGGTTTCTATATGAACCAGATCCTTCATGGCTACCTTTTGAATTCCCTACACTAAACAAGGCTTGTCTCCAGGCAGGATAAATGCTGCTTGTTTAATAACATTTTTTAAAAGGGCATTTTCTGTCTGGAATTTTTATGTTCTTTTCTCTCTTTTTCTAAATTTTGAAGCAAAATAGAAGAAAATATGATGTCCCCAATTTGCTGTTGACGTCACAAACAGGCCTGAGCTGAATTGTGTAGCTATTTTCTTGTTTCATTTTAATCAGTTACTTAGCAGCTGTATCAGCAGACAAAAGATGTAATCTAAATTGTTCTAAGAATGAAACATACCTCATTAGCAGCATTACAGCAAATTTTTTATCTAAACACTGTACTTCAGCAAGGTAAACACTCATAGCACATAATCTGGTACCTCAAAAAAACCAACCAACCAACCAAACCAAAAAGCCCCACAAAATTGTGGAGAAAACGCTTTATCACCTTACTGAATTAATAAACTTACTTTGTGGAATGACCTGATTGTTCAGTAGAAGCATTTTCATTCTTCAGATAAACTCCACTTTCTTTTGAGATGAGGCGAACACTGCCCCCACTGCTGCTAGCTTTGGTAAGTGAAGCTGCTGCAACATCCTCCTTGGTCACATATCTAAAGGAATTAATAATTCTGTCAATATACTACAAAGGGAACAATCTCCCTCAAAGAATATTCACTTTTGGCTGCAGCAAGATTGGTGTATTCTCTTAAAATATTCCTCATTTCCCAGATGAGGAATTAATAAAGCTTGGGAAAGCATACATCATACTTCCATATTAAATAAGATACATTTTTCCAAACCCAGATTCAGCTCTAACTGGCAAACAGATAAGTTGTTTTGATATATAATAATTAAAAAATAAAAGCAATTTGAGCAATTTGAAAAGCAATCATCAAATAACCCATTTAGTCTCAGCAGCATTCCACTGAAAGTTACATTAAATATATCAAACTTCCTGCAGCAGTTAGGAAGAAGAATTAAAAACCACATACCTTTTTGTGCTGCTGACCACCGACTGCTTTTTAGACAACTCCTCTGCAGCATGAATAGGACTACAAAATATCTGACCGCTTTTTCTGACAATCTTCTGTTTCATTGCTGTTAGATGACCCCATTCTTTCACAAATCTCAGGATCTGGTAGAGAATGCTATTGTCAGCAGCATGACAGGTATTACAGAACTATTTAATTACAGTGAAAGAGTGCTATGAATTAATACATTCAAAATTAGATGAAAACAGCTGGTACTACTGGAGATGGCCCCTTCAGGTCTTTTTTCACACAAGCTGCAACCCCCCCCCCACCACCTGCTGAAGAACTGTTACAGCTTTGGCATTAACTACAAGAACTGTTTTGCTATGTGTGTTGATCCAAAAGGTAGAAAATAAGGCCTGAAACCGCCTGTACTAATTGAAGATATAGCCACAGGAGAAGGGTTTCTGGATAAAGTCTCACTAAGGTAAAATTTTTTGTATAAGCAAGACTGTGCTGATGGGAAAAACAGACATGCAAAGGAATTTTCTTCTTACAGCAACCATCCTCCTGGTGCAGCCAATCTCTCAGAAAAGGAAAGTTTGCTTCCATTACTTGAACAGCATTTATAATTGGGTTTATGGACAACCCAATCCCAACAAGCATGGGATTCTTAACTGGTCGTTTCAGTCTAGCAAATAGCTTTGAAATCTCTCAGCAACATTTGTGTTATCTACTCATTAGGTGCTTCACAGAAATGTTGTTTGAATCAGTCAGGTTTGTGTCTTATGAATTAAGTTCCAGCCTTGTTGGAGAACCTACCAAAAAGAATCAGTTTTGTTCCTGTATGACAGAATCTGATTTTCCAAATTACATTTCTCTTTAAATGGAAAGCCCCCCTATGTTAAGCAGATAATATTGCACATAGAATAGTTTGGGTTGGAAGGGACTTTCAAAGATCATCTAGCCCAACACCCCTGCAATGATCAAGGACATCTTCAACTAGATCAGGTTGCCCAGAACCACATCCAGCCTGGTCTTGAATGTCTCCAGGTCCAGTTTAAATTCTGTACTTCCTTACTTGACTGAGTACTTGGGTTTACAGTGTTTATGTTCTCAAACACCATTATAAATGTGATCTTTATTACTGAATTAACTGAAGCTTCATGTCTCAGTGGAGCTGTGCCCTACAATGCTTTGAAAATTGTTAGAAGACCGAAGGAGGAAGTGAGAGTGGAGCCCTGCTCATAACTGCAGCTCTGATACAATCTAACACATTCTTACTCATAATGTGCCCCATGTAAGTCATCACCTTTAAAAAGCTATTTTGTTGACTTATGAATGTTAGTTACTAATCCTGTAAATGAGAAATCAAATTATGCCTGGTTGATTCCATCTACTGAAATGTTAACAGGAGGCATGATAATTTGCCAAAGTAACAGACTGCATAATTAATATTCACATCAACATTTATAAGATCTGCTTGCACTGATGAAACTGTGCCTAGTTCCAAGGCCTGAAAGTATTCTGCATTTATTTAAAAAAAACTAAGTCAATGCCCTCCATATTAAATATTATATTGCTGTGCCAGTAGAATTTGTTCTTACCAATGAACGATTTTGTTTATGCTGGAAAGTCTCTGGTAAATCCTCCCAGTTATCCAGCTGTATGTCCAATGGAATGAAATTGTGATTCAGTGGTTCACCATCCTAGACAAGCAAACAGTTGTGTTTACAGATGCAATGTAGCACAATCCAGAAAAAAAATGTACCCGTTTCAAGTGAATTATCCTCTCTTCCTACCAAATTTAGTTCCTTAAGGTTAAGATTTTTCCAGAAACAAACAATAACCCACAGATGTATGAAAACAGCACGGGTGCAAGAAATATGATAGACATTAATACACATAAATGTAGACAGGGTGAAAATTTTAACATTGAATGTCTGAATTTTTTTCCTTTGAAAATAGGTCAGATACAGAAACTGCCTTACATTAAGAAACTGAAATGATAATCCTCTTGATTGAATTTCCAAGGAAAATGAATGATTGTAGACTAGAGAATGTCCCTTTATTACAATTTCAAACAGAATCCTAGATAGAGCATTTATTATAACCTATCTTTTTTTGTCTTAAATGTCTGAACAAGTTCTCCTCCACTTAATTTTCAAGGAAAAAGTTTTCCCATTGGGTACACATGACCCAGGAACTTACTGATGAATCACAAACATTTGAGAGAAGTGTCTCATCATTCAGCAGAAAGAGTTTGTGCCGTATCTGGTATCATGAAGCTCTAATCCAAGCCAAAAAGCAATGGAGACCAATATACAGTTTCCCACGTACCATCCAAAATGCATGTTCGTTTTTAAATAAAATGTGTGAAACTAGGAAGCAGCATACGGTTTATTAAACATTTTCAGATACAAGAGGACACTCTTTTTGACATTTCTCAGCTACAGCACTTAGCCTAATAAAAATGTATTATCTCGAAGGCCTGCCGTCAGTTTTTTGTGATTCTTTGCAGTTGCACCTCAACACCCTGACTCATTCAGTGGCTTTGAAAAAATCTTCTCAGTGAACTTTTCCACCCCTTAAAAGAAAGAATTGGAAAGTCCTGACTCCCCCTTCAAAAATTACCTGGAAAACTGCCAACTGCTAGTTTCTATACTCCCATTACCACTGCAGATTAATGATGATGTGTTTTATTCAGGAAGTTACCGACTTATCCACAGCACCAACGTCAAGCTTTCTGAAAATGTGGCGACAATATTTTATTTAGTTACTTACTCAGGATTCACTGTCATTTTTATTTCAAATGTTTTTCTATTAAAAATATTTGGTGATAAGACACTATAATAAAAAAGGAATCACAGAACCATTAGGGTTGAAGTGACCTCTGGAGATCATTTTGTCCAACTCCCCCTGCCAAAGCAGGACCTACAGCAGCCTAAACAGGAATGCATCCAGGTGGGTTTTGAATGCCTCTAGAGAGAGAGATTCGACAACCATCCTGGGCAGCCTCTTCCAGTGCTCAACGTAAAGAGCTTCTTCCTCATGTTGAAGTGAAACCTCTTGTGGTTTAGTTTATGGCCAGCACTCCTCATCCTGTCGCTGGGCACTGCTGAAAAGAGCCTGGAACCATCCTCTTTGACACCCACCTTTGAGGTATTTATATGAATTCATGAGATCCCCTCTCAGTCACCTTTTCTCTAGTTTTAAAATCTTAAACAACTAATACTTGCAGCAGATGAGCTGAGCATACATCTAATGTATTAGCTCCACTTTGTAAGCTAAGAGAAGTGTTAGAAGCTACATATCCAGAGAATTTTACCTAGTTTGACTGAGTAAAAGAACGATAACCTACCTAATTTTTGTACATTTCCACTAATACAAAAATACTGGTCTTTTTATATAAAGTATGGAAAAGGAAAGGAGATATGCACATTTCACAGGACAACATTTTACTTTGTAATTTTAAAATTGTATCAAACATGCATATTTCAGGTTTACCTTTGTATAGAGGTGAATTCTGTCAGTATTCTTGCTTGCACAAAACAAAAGCCCATCATATAATTGAAATGTGTCAGATTTATCCACCTCTCCTATAAGAGAAAAAATGTTGACATTAAAAATATTTTTCTTCATTCACTCCATTCAGTCTGTTCAGAAATTACAAATGTTTACATGTATCTAATTCCAGAGCAACATAATGAGTTACACAGCTCAAGCGGCAAGCTGTTAAGGTATTTGTGTATTTTATTTTCCTGTTTCTCAGGAATTACCTATCATCTGTTTTGCCAGTGGCTGTCTTGAAAGCAAGTAAATGTCATCATAAGTTTCAATAAAACTATATAGGTTCACAGCTGCTAGTTTGACATAGTTCTTAAGTCAGCCAAAACCTCTGTATTGCTTCAGGACTTGTATAGAAAGGCTGGGTTTATCCATCATCAAAATTCAATAAACATCGCAGGCTAAAACGAGAAAGTCATGTGCTAGTGCATGTACGTCTATCAGATGTGTAGGCTTTTAAGTTATTTTTCATGCCAGAGGCATTCAATACAGTTTTACAACAGGATATAATCATTCTTTCATAGGAGTCCCACTTTACCGTCTCCACACTTTTTTTCACTTTCTTCATTTTCAATTTCAACAGTTTCATGTTCGCTGATTTCAACAGACTGCTGGGTCACCGTTTCCCCCAAATCTTCTCTTCTGTCTCCAGCACTGCACTCTGCTCTCTCTTCATTTCTTCTGGAGTCCTCTGACATGTCTTCTTCAGATTGGCTCATCAGAGCTTCACAGTTTCTCTCAGCTATAGACAAAGAAACATACAAACAGGTACCTAATCTGCACATACGTGGAGACAGGACTATGTAACTGAAATACAAAGAAATTGCATTTTATTCTCTATTATTATTATGGGGCAACCACTTAAAAAAATAGAGCTAACTTTAATATTATGAGTATAATCACACAGAACAAACTTTTCCATCTGTGCAATTTCATGCACCCAGTTTGTCAAATTATATGCAGTTATATAATAATATAATGCAGTTAGCAATTCTGTTTTATATACAGTTATTGCAGACCATAAACACAAAAAGTAGTTTTCCAGGCATTGAGAAATGTGAAATTCAAAAGTTGTCCTTACTTGAACAAGCACAGAAACTTAAATAAAATTAAAAAAAGAAAGAAAAAACCCCTTACTCCTTCCTTTGCAACTAAAATGCAAATATGGGGAGAGATTTCTGAAAATGTTTTATTAAGTTTCCAGCTAGATGAAGTAAAAGAAATCTACTTTGACCTGCTGGAGCAAGAAATGCCATATTTTCCACATAATGTCTCTCGCAACAAATATACAATACCCAAGTTAATAAAGCTCCAATACCACATTGTTTAGTTCTGAGAGGTAAAGAAAAAGTTTTCCATTTAATTTGATTTAGAATGACCATAAACCTCAAGGAAAAGGAGAGCTACATTTACTGCAAAGAAAACCAAGTAATACATCCTTCCTCACAGAATTTATATCCTGTTAACATTTATCTGAATTTTCCATTTGTTTATATTAGACTTATGTAAAAGATCCTTGGGAAAAGCACAGTCAAGAAGGATCACTTAATGGGTATTTGTTCACGTAAAGACAGCATTCTTCATATTCTGTCTGGATTTGTGTGTATGTTCAAAAATACTGTATTTTCCGAAGCTAATCACAACTGAAATGAAAAATGCATATTCTTCTCTGCAGCACACGTTACTTACCATTACTGCTTTGAGGACAATTGCACATTTCACAATAAGGGAGCAATTCATTATTACTGTAAGTGCAAACTCTACAGTGCCAAACTTTATTTAAAGCTGTGCTTTTGCTTGAAGTATTAAAGGCAGAAGGAAGGACTTCACTGTTTTTTTCTGAAAACAAAAAGGGCTTTTTTCCAGTCAAAGGTCTTTTCTTTTTCTTACTGGAGTTGGCTGGAGTAGATCCACTTAGGCTTCTTGCTCTTTTAGCTTCAGGTTCACAGGTACTTTCATGACAAATTGTATTCACATCACTTATTATTGTGGAATCCAGGTTTTCATTGTTCTGCACTGCATCTTCTTCTTTTGTACCATCAAAAGGTTCTGAATCATTGTGTAGTGATTCACTACCACAAAATATTTTGCGTTTCTTCTCAGTGGACGATTTGGGGGAAAAGAAAGAACGTATGTCATGCTGCCTTTCCTTTTCAAACTAGGAAAGGGGAAAGAAATATGTTAACCCCACTTATAAGTACTGCATCAAAAGCTGTTAAAATTACTATTTTCCTCCATTAGTATTACCCTCTAATACAAAAAGCTATTTTTACTTTGGAGATGGAAATAAAAGACATTTCCCTCAAAAACAAACAGCTAACAGAAATCGCAATTGAACATTCCTCTTCTGTTTTGTAAAAGGTATTTTCAGTATTCTCATGAAACCTTGAAATAGCACAAATACACAGACCTGGTATATGCTATATGGCTTTTTGCATTATGCTCATTACAAGGAAAGGCTTATAAACACTGTTTTTAAAATAACAGCCAATTAAACTTAGTATAGTCATTAAAGATGTAGTTTAAACAGGTATTACTTATCTGACTCTGAGTGCGAGTCAGTCACCCAAGCATAACCTAAGAACCCACCAGAAGCCTGTAGATGACATTTGTACCCAGCAGAGCACTTTTCCCAACTTCATCTAAATTTTAAAATGGAATTTTAATTACTTTTTCTACTTATTTAGTGCTTTTCCATTAGTAAATTCTGCAGTGCACAGAAAGCTTACGCAACCGACAGTTACACATTTTTTTTAAATGAAATAAAACAGAAAAATGTAAGTTTTGAGTCTCACATGTGTAAACAGAAGCTCATTTTTGGGATCTTCTAGACTTTGATTTGGGGTCCAGGTCTCAGCAAAACTCAAAAAATCCCATTTCTCTTTATCACCTTCTTCAGCCTGCATTTTCTCTTTCTTGCCATTCAAGGTGCTGCCTGTAACTTTGGCCTGCAGAAAGATGACTTGCATAAAGTTTCCAAGGAATTCACATGTTGGAACAAATTTATTTACCTACATTCACTCAATCTTCTTCCCTTGCAAACTTAATTCAGCATTTGCAATGTAAGAAACTGTAGTAATTCAAAATAACTTCAGTGATTAAAACTATTCCTGTTCCAGTACCCATTTTTGCAAAAATAACAATCAGTAGTGCATTTAGCACACTGTGGCTTGCGAAGTTGTATATAAAATGTCAGTATTTATTTAAGTTAAGGAGTATACATTGGGTACCTCTCTTACAACCGTAACACCTTTCGCTTGGCATGAAGAGACAAAGGCAGAATTAATTGAAAAAAGCAGTTTAGTGGCAGAACTTGTTAGCTAAATTGTTAGTGAGTATACTGAGATCCATCTGAGTCATGTTTAAGGAGACTCTTAATGTACCAGACTGATGGAGATTTTTTCAGAGGTACCTACAGTGAATAGAACACAGAATTTCAATCCCCAACTGAACATCAAATACAGTTTGTAGTACCCAGATTCTTCAAGCTGTGAGGACTTTTCAGCAGGAGAGGAAAACATTGGCAAAAAAAAAAAAAAAAAAAAAAAGGGTTATCAGTTTCCCAATACAATAACTGTATGGACACAGGGGTAGCCTGTGTCAGGGCTACCAGCAGGGGTAGCCAAGAACAGGAACAAGAACCATAAGTCAGAATTTCCATCAGAATAAATCCCGTGTAACCACAATCTCAAATGATTCCAACAACTAGAGTTTAAGAGGCAGTTCTTTCTACACTGACACTTCTGGAAATGTCAGAAAACAAGAGCTGACAGAAGACAAACACACCTCAGTTATCAAACCAAGACACTAATGAATGGTATCAAAGGCTACAAAAAGGTCACAGAAGCAGAACAGCCAAATTATGTTTCTTAGTACTCTGAATTCTCAAAGATCTTCCAAGTAAGCAAAGAAAGCAGAATAGAACTAATCTTCCTAACAAGGATTGTGTAATCTGGCAACAGATGATAAGATTACTGCAATGCTTCTGCCTCTCAGAACCAAAGTTCAATTAAGGCACAATATTCATCCAGTTAAAAAAAAATCCCACACCAAACTCTGGCTGTCATGAGTGTGCAGAAAACCTTGCAATTGTTAACAACCAAAGCAATAAAAAGCTAGAAGATAAAAACCCCCAATCTATAGATGTGAACCATCTTATTCATCTTGGAAAAGAGTTATTTATGTTTGGATCTGAAATGGAGAGCAAAAAGCTAGAAAAGACTAATTCATAACAGACATGGACATTTTGATGATTAGCAATTCTAGGTCCTCCAGATAAGGAAGAATGTTAATGTTATTTGGTACATGCACTTAAGTGCTATCTTAACCATAGCAAGTTCTTGATTATTTGGTTCTACTCCACACATACCTTGCGGTTCAGCATTGCCCACATTAAAATATCCATTGTTCCTTTTGCAATAAGGAAGTGAATATTCACAGAACTGCACTGCCCAATTCGGTGGGCTCTGTCTTCTGCTTGCTTAATATGGCCTGGATCCCAATATAATTCAGCAAACACAACATGAGTAGCAGCAGTGAAAGTTAAACCCTAAACAGAATAAGTATATGCATTTTTAGAAAAAAGGTTCCACAAACAACTGAATATCTGAACTGGGGGGAGGGGGTGAAAATCTAAAGGTTGTACAGGAAATTCTTACATAGAAATAAAAGGGACCACCTCAACAACAGATGGGCCTATTACACTTTCTTCCTTGGGCCCCAGATATAAATAAGATTCAGAAAATACTTCAATATTGTGCAAAGACTGCATACTGCTTTCACGACAGAAGTAACATCTATTTCTTATTCATCTGGTACTTTTAGAGAAATAGTGTTTTGCTGATATTCAAGAATGAGGTGCTGTTGCTGATCTTGCTTTTGCTCAAGTAATTTCATGAGAGCCTTAAAGAGTTAACATTATTTGTAAAAATGTTAGATAATATATGAGTACAAAAGACATACAGCATGAAGATAAACTGTCTTCAGTAAATCACTTCTGTCACCAATGCCTTCAGTATCTATACTCTTCAAGTTTCCTATTTCACATATTTTATTTTTTGTCCTACCTGACCAGCTGCTTGAATACTCAAAATAGCAACGCGGGTATCAGGATCCTTCTGAAATTGATTGACAAGATGTATTCTTTCTGCTGAAGGAACGCTTCCATCTATTCGTATGTAGCGAACCTATAACATATCAGAGACAAAATTACATTATCAGTGTCCATTTTTGGATCTAATCACCCTCTATCCCCCAATAAAAATATGAAAACATCTGTTCTATTCCTGTCATTGATACATCAGTACTCTTTTGCCCTTTGATTTACAATTAAGCCTCTATGTAGAGAACTGCAGACTTAGTATTCCCTGTTTTCAAAAGGAGAAGATAATGAACATCAGATCTTAAAATACAGTACTGCACAGCAGAATCTGTAATTTCCCTGACATGACTTAATAAAATTTCAATCATTTGCAAAATAATAGTAACAATATAAAACAGCAAAGTTAGCCACCATTCCCTAGCAATGGTTTAGAGTCCACGATCAATATAATATGAAGGTTGTTTGCAAACATTTTTACTGCTTTGGATTAAATATTCAGGTGCCATGACAGTGTTTTGTAAAAGAAAAAAAAGTAAGAAGCACACTGATAGGAAAACTTGGGAAACAACTGCCTGTAATATTGTCAATAATAATAAAGTACCATACAAAATATAAGTGTTTATATTATCCTTGGATATAAAACAGTTCTTCAAAATCACACCCCTTTTAATCCAGTGGCACTGACCTGTATATACTTAAAATACATAAATTTCTGTACACACAGGTAATTCTATTGAATTCAAACAACGCTCATTCGTAATTGTAAATTCTGAAGTTAAATTTGTGTGTGCATTTGCTAAACCATTACCTTTTTTTCTATAACTGCCTCTGTACAGGCCTGAAGCATGCTTAAGTGATGAGCAAAAACTAGGAACTTCAGTTTGTCATTTTCAAGCATCATTTTGATATAGTCCTTTACTGCTCCTGCCTGAAGTAAGAGAGTTTATTTTCATTAGTTAAGACACACTAAATATTCAAAAAGACAGTTTTGTTTTTATTTTAATGTCTTTCAATTTCCTGTAATACGAAAAGGTAAACTTCCATTCTTTCTGTTATCCATTTAAGACTTTAACAAAATTAACACTGTTAAAGACAAGATTATTCAAATTAATAAAAACAATGCAAATTTATGTTGTCAAGAAACCCCCGAGAGGAAAAAAAAAAAAAAATCCAGTTATGGCCAAAAAAAAAAAAAATAAAAAAAAATTCACAGAATTAGCACTTCCTCCAGAAAAATGGCACTTCTTCCGGATTAAGATGTAGATAAAACCCCTTTTAGTTACAAGATCATTATCTGATGTTTTAAGCCATATTAAAAAGCACCCCCCCAAAAAAAAAAATCAGAACTGATTTCTGCCCAAACATATTTCAAACGGAGAAGATCTTGTGTAATCAGTACTGTTGCTGGACCCACATAAAGCCATACATCGAAACTGAAAGAATAATTTTAATACTTTCATGATATTGTAATCATAAAATATTGCTCTATTGAAACATTCATAGAATTTTTTTGTGTCAAATGTCATTTTCAATATTTTTTACAAAAACTGTTAAAGTAACAGTGACAGTTAATAACAAAATTCATCAGTTATCAGTGGTTAGTGCAATACCCACTGCAGCAGTTCTCAAATTTCTTTTTTTCTCTCTTTTTTGTCTTTTAGCTTCCTGTTTGAAAATGGATTTCCAGAGGGGAGAGATCAGAAAAGTGGGAAGAAACAGCAACTGAACCACAGTGACATTTTTAAGATAAGGATAAAAAAAATCCTGAAGGAGTTGGTCAGATTCTCAACTCTTTCTGCTCCAGCAGCATGTAGAATTTGTTTGAATTTCTATCCCTTTCTAAAAATAGCTTAGCACAATGAAGCCTGATAGCAGGGTAAAAAGTAGGCGTGTAAAACATTTTGGTCATTAACTTGTTTTTCCTTACATTCTAAGCTATAGTACTGCAGGAGGAAATACAGAAACATGGGGTCTCATTCGATGAGACCAGCTGGAGGGGATTGTTCTTCCATATTCATCTGTGGCGAGAACTAGCACTGACAGAAAGCAGTCTGCACAAGGGCTGCATCAGTACCATCCTGGGTCAGCTGCAGCAGCTGCTGGCACACAGGTACGTATGTTTCTGAAGTACCCACATTCAGTATATCCCTGAGTCTGTCAGACGCATTTAGTGCTGTTGGGAGGCTGTATGTTTGGACAGTCTCAGCCACCTTGATGGACACCTAAACAGTAACAGTTTTAACACTTAGTTCAGGTTACTATAAAGGGACTCAGCTTATTCTGTAAACATACAGGGGAAAAAAAGAGCATTTCTCCACATTGAGATTATAAGAAACCCGAACCTCATCTAGTATTCAGGCCAATACAATTAATTTTATTAAGTTAAAAACAGACTGGGTATTTAAAATATATTAAGACTTCCACACTTACCTTGGCAATGGCTGTTTCTTTATACATGCGTGTGATCAGATTCATGACTTCAGAAAAGTGGCTTTCAGCAGAATCTGAATTCAGATTTCTCATTAATTTCTCCCACTCTGCAAAAGTGGTATTTAAATTCTAATTGGTAGAAGAGATCAGTGGTTAGATACATAGTACAAAGCATGTTCTACTTCAACATACACATTTCAAGCATAAAATGTTTAGGAACTGAGTGTTTTTGAGAACTCTATCAAATTTGGCTGGAAGTTAACTGTAGGATTCAAAATCTTAGGGAAAGTAAGACAGAAAGGAAGAGTCTGTACTAAAATTACAGTGAATTTTATCATTACCTGATGCCACAAAAATTGCTATATTCATGCTTTTTGCTATATTTTAAAAAGAGAAAGAGATGCTGTGATATATTCACACATTCTTTGCAACCACCTATAATACACATGCATACATATAAATACATATGAATACATAGATATTACTATTTACTAACAAATGTGGTTTTAGCAAAAGTGGAAAATTTACCTTAGCTGCAGCTTGTGGGAGGTCAAATGAAATACGCTGCCTGACTTTGGGAGGCAACTGTGTTAGAACATCATTCTTCAGTCTTCTGATCATTATTTCACTTAAAAGTTGGTGTAGTTCCTCTAAATTTGAAGCTCCTCTACAGTCCCATTGAGCCCTTTTACCAAAAAACCTGAAAATGAAAAATCAGAAACTGAGGGTACAAACTAGCTCTTCCAAATTCAACAGAAACCTTCAGTACATAACTAATTTTAAAACACACTATTACATATGAAAGTGTGCTAGGTGACAATGCCTGGTGCTCCTGTTTACACCAGAGAGATGACTGCTTTTTGTCTGATTCTTTCCAATACTAAAGCCAGAGCTGCTTTGACTTCCCAGCAAACACTGCTGTCTGCAGGCATTACTACTCATCAGATACATACGATCCTCTATTTCATCCCAGCTACACTTCCCTTTCTACAGGAAGCAAAAGTTTCAGGTATAATTTTATAACTCTTGTTTCAATGGACTAATGAGAAAAATACACCACCATGAGAATGCTCTTTATTATATTATAGAGAGGAACAGCTGAGCAAGAAGCTATCATGAAAGCTGCAAAGATCACCATTAATATTCCTTTGTTTTCCTCCCCAAAAATTCCCTTCTAGTTACAGTCAGAGATGGGATTTAAAGCTTAAGATGCCATCTTTAAATGGAATATTATTTAATGATTAAGATTAAATAGAGGAAGTGGGTTTAAGGTTAAAAAGCTAAAGGTTGAAAAGAGAAAGAATTTATTAACTTAGTTTTCCTTGATCTTTTTTCACTTTCTGTGTGTGCAGCTTTTCTCTGTCAACATTGCCAAGAGATAACACAATAACAAGCGTGACAGATTTTGCTGCCTTTGGAGAAAAGCCCAGGTATCATTTTCCAAGGCCAGGAGAGTATGCTGCAAGCATGCAATTTTACTGGTATTTTAAAATAAATAAATAAATAAATAAATAAATAAATAAATTAGATAATTTTAAGCCTTATCAGCAGTATTTTACTTGGCTGCCTATAACCATTTAGGAAAGAGACTGAGGGACTCACTTCTGCAGTGGTGAACTATTGGCATAAAACACTTAGAATGCTCCGTAGATGGCAGACAGCATCATCTTTTACTCACATGCCTTCTTTGGTCTATTTATATGGCTGTCCTTAGAAAGGTTTCCTCCCTCCAGCTTGCGCATTGGGGATATAAAAGAAATGGTAGGCAAAACCGCACAGAAATACTTTGGACCTCATCTTTAGAAACAGGTGTCCATGAACACCTAAAAAAAAACCCACAGCATTTTCACAGAAAGTGCTGCATAAAATAATCGTATCAGGTTTATTACCACAGGATGTTTTGTTTCAGCCAAGTCATGAAGACAAAGTTATTTACTGAAAGCTTGCCAAAGCCTGAACTTGATTTCTATTACATTTATGATATTCCAAAAATAAGTTAACCATCTATGACTGAGTAGCTAACCATGGCGCACCCACACACACTTGTGGTGTGAAAATTACAGATGCATTCAGTCAAAACACCATGGAAAAAAATAGCTTTTCTCTGAAAATTAGACGGCACTGTTCCATGTTATTTGAAATTAAATGCTGATAAAATGCATATGATGGAGGGAGAAAAAGAAGTTATATGAAAATGAAACCATGTAATTATTACTGTAAAAATTAAATCTAAATGCTACCCAATTTAGCTTACAAAATCTATTGCTTTGAAGTTATAGATATGAAATATTTTAGCTAAGAATTTTTTTAAAGGTTCTTCCTTTCTCATAACTTCTTTCATTCCAGATTGTATCAGATTCAGATGGATAAAACTAAGCATTTTATATCAGAGTTTCCTCTATCCCCTCTATTTTAAAATATAGCTAGAGAAACCAATCATTAAACTAAAGCTAAGGGAAGCAAGTCAGCAGGAAATGAATGCTCCTTAACAAGTTAAAGCACATGAAAGATGAAAATTCATTAAAGATGCAAGGGATAAAAATGGGTTAAAATTCATTAGGAACATGCGTGTAAAAAATGCATAATGAGCAATGTTACCTAGCAAATTGGAGGCAAGGTGGTGGACAAGAATTTACAATGTCTTCATTTGATCCTTCAAACAGAATTACAAACAAACTACTGTGCTTCTGGGAGTTCTATACCTTTACTTTTACTCAGTCAATCTATAAAATACAGAGACAAGTACTGTACTTTCTTCCCACCCATGCATGGTGGGATAGCAAAAAGACTAGATCCCATAAAAAAGAGAGATGTAAATTATTACATGAGCATAAGACAGTCAGAATTTCCTAAGTTTCAGCTATAGCTGACACTCCAACTCTAAAGGTAAAACCTATACACTTCATACTAGCAACAGTAAATTTGTAAATAATTTTAAAGTGCTGGCACTTTATTTCAGACTTTAATACCTTCCAATTTTGTCC
The DNA here is from genome assembly GCA_026283785.1 of Coracopsis vasa. NCBI lineage: Eukaryota > Metazoa > Chordata > Aves > Psittaciformes > Psittacidae > Coracopsis > Coracopsis vasa. The sequence continues at coordinate 5,242 of JANHGB010003558.1, read as the reverse complement.
TCAAATAAAGTCTCCTATCAATTTAATCCTTTTCTCAACCCTCTTTGATGGAGGTGATGGCACCTGACCCTGGCTTTCCAAGCAGGATGGTACTTAAGTACTACTTACTGATTCTCTCACTTCACATGACAAGAAAATCAAAGACACTTACAGGAAAATAGAGGCTGAGAAACCTGGAGTTGTTCAGCCTGGAGAACAGAAGGCTCTGAAGAGACCTTAGAGGAGCCTTCCAGTACCTAAAGGGGCTGACAAGAAATCTGGAGAGAGACTTTTCACAAGGACAGGTAACGACAGGACAAAGGGGAATGGCTTTAAACTGAAAGAGGATAGATTTATACTAGATACTAGGAAGAAATTCTTCACTAAGAGTGGTGAGACAGTGGAGCATGTTGTTCTGAGAACGAGATGATCTTTAAGGCCCCTTTCCAGCCCAAACTATTCTATGAGTCTATGAAGCATAGACATACCTGACACGAGCATTGCAGTATTTTTTGGCATATTCATTCCAAGTTCCAAATCTTCTTGGAAACAGTGCCTCAATCTGCATGAAAAGCTGCATTTAAAAAAAAAAGTGATACTGAAAAATTGCCTGCAAATATAAGACGATTTAGAAATAATTATTACATGATTACTGTGTTAAATTTACATTCAGTAGTTGCACAGAAAGTACACAGCTTGGTAGGCATGCAAAAACATTCCATAGAAGTATCACGTGCCTTGAGACAGGACAGTTTTGGGAGGCCCTCAAAGAACAGAGTATCCCGAACATCGTAACACAATGCTGATGACTTAGAATAAGCTTATACTGGACAAGAAAACATAGATAAGAAGATGTTATTTCTAAAAATGCAATTTTTGTTGTTTGCCACGTACATGGGCTTTTGCAAAGCTTCAGTGCAGCTATTCCATGAATAGTCTGTTTCAAAATACATGGAAAACCTACTCATTCTTTAGTTTTACTTCAAAAAACAGACAATGATGATACAGACCAGAAATTCCATGCCTTTCTTCCTTGTTGAATATCACCGAATGGTTTGTTTTAGAAGAGACCTCTTTCCAACCCCCCCTGCCACTGGCTGGGACACCTTCCACTACACCAGGTTGCTCAAAGCCCCATAGCAGGACGTAAATATCAGTTTAGACAACCTAAAGAACCTAAAAACAACCTAAAGAACCTAAAGCCACAAAGAATCCTACTTTATAAGCTATTTTACTGTCAAAGCTTTTTGGATCCAAAGATCACTACTAGATCTGACACACTCTTCAGAAATAGCAGGGGGTAGCATAGAGACAAAGAATAATATAGAAGGCTCTCTCCTAAATGCATTCCCCCGCAATCCTCTTAAATCTACTGTGCATCACTTCTGCCATGTAAGCTTTCATATTACATAATCACATGCTAGTGACCTCTCCCAAAAAGAAAATTACTGTAGCCTAATCTTGTTCTTCACAGGCTTCTTTCAAGACAAAAGTTAGAGAACTGAAACGCAGTGTTAAGAAAAAAAGTAAGAAAACAAGCCAAAACAAAAAACCCTCAAACCCAAACCCCCCAAAAAACCCCATCAAACCCAATTTAATCACCCAGCTGAAATGCTATTTTGATATAGATCTAGGTCAAACAAGAAACTGCCTGTAATTATTTGCTATAAAAGTACAGAAATACAAATTAATCATGTTTTTGTTTCCTATACATATTCCTTTTAAAGACTTCGCAGAAAGATTCTGCTTATGACACAGAACTGATTAAAGAGATGTAGTGCTTTTTATGCTCTGCCTTATAAGCCATGGCAGAACTTTGGTGCCACTACAAAAACATCTCAATTCGTTTTCCATTTGTTCATCAATTTTGACCCCATTACCATGATCAAGGAAAGCTTTTATGGAATTTCCTTCAATGGCCTTTCACAATGTTGCTTACTGATCTTCGTACCAATGCACAATACACTTTCTAACTTCAATTCATCTTCCAGGGTTGGTTGCAATATCTTTGGTGCAGGCAGTGTCAGAACTGCCCATACCCACAGGTATAAACATTTGTTTTAAGGTTTTAAGCAAACACTCAGAATACACCAAGCCCTTTTTCATACAGCAGATATCTTTCTCAAGATATAACCTCTCTGACCAAATTAAAGGGTCTTGGCATAAGTTCTATTTACACAACAAGAAACTCTAAAGTGTAAAGTACTATCTATATAACCCTTATAAGTTCCTTGGACACAAATCAGCTCTTATATTCCATTAGTTTCTATATTTGATAAATAAAGGCAGTTTTCTTGGGTTCAGTATAAAACCCAAGCAGGTTTTAATTTCCTCTCTGCTCCTCTCCAGTTCCGTAAGTTGAACTTCCACCAAAGGAAAATTTATCTTTCTGGACTGCCACAAGCACAGGATGCATTTTTTTCCACTTACGAAATACAAGTGAACATTACGAATATTCAAAAGACCAGCGATAAATAAAGGACTTCCTGTATCAGATGATCAAGCAGAAGATTTAATACAAGTTCTTATCTACCAAGGACTCTCTTACACAGTAGAACAAAACAATTATCTACTTCGGCTCTTTATTTTCTCTTCCACCCACCAGTCTGTTACATGCAAGATTAATTTCCTATAAGAAACACTGTTTCAAGTCATCAGTGCATGAGTGTGAAACAAGTTTGTAAAATATCAATGCAATCAACTCAAAGACACTGTTTTAGTTTCTCATGCTTCCTAATGCAGCAAGTGCAGGTTTGATGTTATACTGCCTGTAACTGTACATATTCAAGTAAACTACAAAATTGTTCATTTATTACTGATACTATCCTTAAAAACAAAAACACTATGTCAAATACCTCTTCAGGTCGTCCTAGAGCAGGAGTTCCAGTAAGAAGAATAGCTCTAAGAGCCTTCTGCACAATTGGCAACAAAATCTTGCTACGGGTGGCATTTCTGGATTTCATGTAGTGTGATTCATCAATCACAACTACCTTAAAGTTCTGCCTGTACAAGGTGTCTACTAAAGTCTGTGCATCAGAAGTTAACAGGCCATACCCCAGAATCGTTACTTTGCTGGTTGATATCCTCCTAAAAGAGAAAATCCAGAAGTTTTCTTAGCAAATTTTTATTATAGGAAAATGGAAATAGCAAAGGAAATGCACCAAACTAATTTTTTTTAAAAGACATATGTATGATTGATTAATTAGTGGGCTGTCAAATTAATAATAACAGCTTTTTGTGTTTAAAACATATTAGCATCACACACAAATCACACACATTTCATTGCCATTTTAAAAGACAGACATTACATTTAAAAGGAAGTTTATTTATCTGGTTGTATTGCTTCAACTTGTGCTGCTTTCCAGGAGTATTGCATGGGACAAATCTACTTTTTGGAAAAAAATATTACATAAGTCAGATCATTATGAGCACATTATGTAAACAGCACCCAAACACGTGAAGTAATAAAAATCAAGGCACAAGATGAAAATTTAGTGTTTAGTTGGAAAGGAACTTCTTACAATAAATTTAAAGGCATAGATAGGCCCAAGGCACAAATTGATTTTTAATCACTAGAGAGCACTGTAGCCCTTCAGGAGCGTTTGAGCAGCACAGGAACTCTTAGAGTTGTTAGACAAACGAGTCACCAGAATGAGAGTCATAGCTGGTCTACCCATCTGTCAGACGCTACTGCTCTAATGTCATGATTTTTATTTGTTCTCCAGTAGCACCAGATCAAAGACCTAAGCAAGCTGAAGTTTCCTTGAGTATTTATGAGGAAGAAAGTACATGCATGTGTACATTCATGCCTCTGGGTATGGAAGAGGCAATGGTTATGAGCACCGGCACTGTGGTCAATGCACTACAGATTCTGGCTGTCACTGTATAGATAAATGTAGCAATCGGGAAAACAAGTTCTTCCCCTATCCATTTGTGAAGGGTGGATAAAAAAAATTACAAAATTATTTATTCTTGGTGGAATCAATTTAGTCAAGAAACATCCAATTTTAAATTTTGTTAGAAATTATAAGAACCTCAATTGATGCCTAAGCATCAATCTGTTTAAATTAAGTTAAACAACATTCAAGCAGTAAATTTCATTGCTAAAGTTTTGAAGAAAAGCAAGTATGTAACGGAGAGAAATCCAAGCTGAACATATGGAAGCAAAATGTTACAAAATGCTAAACCAAGTTTGGTAGCTCCATTTTTGCATTTTCTTGCAAATGCATAAAACATTTTTTAATGTTAAAATATTAATTAGTTCAACAGCTGCCTCGCTTACAGCTAGGAAGCCTCCTGGGAGTTAAGCAGAAACCCAAGTTTCCCTCTTCCCCTGCTGTTGAATAAAAGTGATAATGGTTAAGGTCTACTTCTTTTAAAAATCTTAAAGAGAGAAAATGAACAGAATTGTTTGCCATTTACTTTTGCCATTATTTTCCCTATTCCACATTTCTCCTTTCTGCATTCAGCACTATAAGCGTTAAGTTTGTGTGCATTTTAGCTAAATAGCTTAAAAAAAAAATAAAAATAAAAACTCATCGGATCCCTATTTTAGTTCCCATATTCCTGTGATAAACTTACATATTGACTGTCAGTAGCAACTACTACTTTTAAAATGCATTTTCATTTGGATTTCTCTGGTTACCACAAAGAAGGTTCCAAGCTACTGTCCCATCTGCACATCTTGGAGGCCAAGTTACCTTCTGATACTCCCCAGACAAGATGAAGCTCAGTCTCCCTTACCCAGAAGTTTTAGAACAACATTTAGACATTACCATGAAATCAAGCACATTTAGAGTAGAGCAGACTAAACAATACCTTTGTAATTCAGTGTAATAGGAGAGTTATTAGAATAACAAACAAGACTGAAAGTCTCTCTTTGGTGAATTCATGTTATTAAGTCTAAAGATAGAAAGCCTAGGACATGATGATGTTTTCAGTTATTTAGAGAATACCTACTCTAACTCACAAATTTTCTCAGTACACTAAATAGAATTTTAACAGTAATTACTATCTTGTTTTAAACATATACAAAAAGTTTTCTAAAAAATGTGTTCAAATTGTTTTACAGAAGCTAATGAACACAAGGTAATTCATCAGAGTTGAGTAATAACTGTATTTTCAGTTTGAGACACACTGAAGTAATCTAATTTTCAGCAGACAAGCACTTGCTATTTTGCAAAAAACATAGAACCATAGAATAGTTAGGGTTGGAAAGGACCTTAAGATCATCTAGTTCCAACCCCCCTGCCATGGGCAGGGA